>LPNX010452204.1:150257-161323 GCA_001517045.1 Pseudotsuga menziesii
GTATCTGTATCTTATGGGAACCTTTAGCTGTCCTGCACCCATTCTTATGATCGGATCTAGTTTTGGTGGGACTTCGTCCTTGTTGAATTCGGTGTCTTTTCGCACTACCCATATGGAAGATCCTTGGATTCTTCCTTCACCGAGTCCTTCGAATGGACCTATCAAAATGGATGTGTCATTGCCTACAACGATGATAGCATATCAAGCGAATATTGATTGTGTTGTAGAGCCTAGTCCTTCCTCTTCGTGAATGGGAGAGGAAGACCTGTATGTACTTCTTGCATGGGAAGTTGAGTCCTCTCACGCACATGATTGCCTCGATGATGTTTTTCCATCGGATGAAGCCATTATTAAGGCCATGTCTTTGGTTGAGCCACCTTGGGAAGAGCTACATCATCGATCATATTTTCTTCCCGAGATTGACCATATGGAACGTGAGGACTTTAGGGAGATTCTTAGCGAGAAGATTGGTAGTCTCGTGGTTCCATTGATCTCTCCTGGTCAGATGACCGATGGGAACATGGCGAATTTATCACCTACTATTCCTATCAATATTTCTCGCGATCATGGCAAAGTTGAGAACGTCTACATTGGGGTAGATGGTTCCCCTGATGAGATCAAGGAGTATACCGAGCTATTTAAAGAGTTTCGTGACATCTTTTCTTGTTCATACGAAGAAATTCCAGGTATTGACCCTCGTATTTTCGAACATGAGATTAAGACCTATCCGAATGCGAAGCCGATTCGACAATGTTTGCATGCCGTGAATCCTAGAAAAGCAGCCGCTATTAAGGCTGAGATAAAGAAGATTTTAAAAGCCAGTTTTATCTATCCCATTCCCCTAATGGAGTGGGTTTCAAATCCCATTCTGGTTGATAAGAAGTAGGGAGCGATCTGTATATGCACTAATTTCCGTGATTTAAATAGTGCTTGTCCTAAGGATAATTTTTCCACACCATTTATTGATCAGATTTTGGATGAGTGTGCGGGAAGCAAGGTATTCTCCTTCATGGATGGTTTTTCTAGATATAATCAAATTCATATCAAACCCGAGGATCAACATAAAACTGCATTTATTTTTCCTTGGGGTACTTTTGCATATCGGAAGATGCCTTTCGGTCTTAAAATTGCCAGAGCTACATTTCAGTGGGCTATGACCTTAATTTTCCATGATATCAAAATGATTATTGAAGTGTATTTGGATGACCTTGCTACTCATTCTCGTCTGAGAGTGCGTCATCCATACCATTTGAGATTAGCATTCGAAAGATGCCGCCATTACCAGGTTAGGTTAAATCCTCATAAGTGCATCTTTTGCGTGACTATTGGTCACTTGCTAGGGTTCATTGTATCCAAGAAGGGGATAAGAGTCGATCACTTTAAGGTTGAGGCAATACTTCAATTGTCTCCCCCGCATAATATTAGACATCTTCAATGTTTGAAAGGCATGGCAAATTCCTTGCGGAGATTTGTGGTTAATTTTTCCAATTTGACTAAAGGCTTTATGCATCTTTTAAAGAAGGACACTACTCTTTGTTGGGATGAGAGAGCCCAGGAGTCCTTTGATGCTCTTAAGTGAGCCTTAGAATCGGCCCCTATGCTTAGTCCACCCGACTATAGCCGTGATTTTTTTATTTATGTGGCCGCGTCCATGGTGATGGTTGGTATGGTTTTGGTTCAGGAGGATGAGGAGATCCACGAGCATGTCATATATTATTTGATCCAAAACCTTATTGATGTGGAAATACGTTATTCCCATGTAGAAAAACTTGCCTTGGCCACCGTTCATGTAGTTCAGAGATTGAGACATTACATTCTCCTTCGCCAGACCTTGGTGGTAGCTCATGTCAATCCGTTTCAGTTCATCCTCACTAGAATGATGATTGGGGAAAAATACAATAAATGGATTGTTATTTTGTAAGAGTTCGATCTCGAATTCGTTTCGAAGAAATCGAAGAAATTGTTGATCTTTGCAGAGCTCATATCTGATTTTCCAAGTGTGGAGGAGGAGGAGGTTTATGAGGATACGGTTGTCGATGAGCATATTTTTCTTATCTCAACTTTGGACCCATGGTACAGGGATATCATTGTATATTTTCAAACGTTGAAGGTCCCTACTCACCTTTCACGGGATGAGTGATGATGATTACGTCATGTAGCTAAGAACTACATTCTAGCGGATAACACTTTGTACCGTCGTGGGGTAGATTCTATTTTACGTCGTTGTTTAACCCATGATGAGGTTGAGGTTGTGCTGAATGATTTCCATGGAGGGGCGTGTGGTGGTCATTTATCTGGGATTTCTATAGCCCAAAAAATCTTGAGAGGGGGATATTTTTGGTCGTCGATCTTCAAAGATTGTGTCAATGCGGTCAAGAAGTGTCACCCTTGCTATGTGTTTGCACGCAATATGCGCTCGCATCCTGCCCCGTTACATCCTATTATCACCGCCAGTCCATTCACCAAGTGGGGGCTCGACTTCATGGATTACAACACAGCTTCGGTTGGGGGGCATCATCACATTATAGTGGCTGTTGATTATTTCATGAAATGGGCAAAGGCTATGCCCACGATTAAATCCAACGGTGAGATAGTCGCGCATTTTGTTTTCAATCGAATTATAACTCAGTTCGGCATTCCAAAAGAGCTTTTCACTGACCATGGTAGGCACTTTCTAAATAAAATGATGGAAGAGTTGACTTCAAAGTTAGGGTATAAGCAGGAGCACTCCTCTTCTTATTACCCTCGGCAAATGGATAGGTTGAACCAGTGAATAAATCACTTAAGTCTATTCTCCAATGAACCATCACAGAAAGCAAGACGAATTGGCATATCATGTTATATCCTACTTTGTGGGCCTATATAACCATGGTTAAGACTGCCACCGATTTCTCTCCATATCAGCTCATACATGGGGTGGAGTCTGTCTTACCGGTTGAATTTGAAATCCCTTTGTTGAAGCTAGCTATAGAGCTCTTACCAGACACTTCCGCATTGGAGGAGTGTTTGGTCCACTTAGAGCAGCTTGATGAGCAGCGTTGAGATGCCTTAAAGGCTCTAGAAGTAAATAAGCGTCACGTTAAGGTCCAATATGATAAGTCTGTATGTCCAAGGAAGTTTAGTGAAGGTGATTTGGTCTTGTTGTGGGATCAAGCTAAAGAACCTTTGGGGGCAGGGAAGTTTAACCACATGTGACATGGTCCTTAAAGTCAAACATGTGTTAGAGAAGGGCCAGCCTTGGTGGAGCCTAGAAATGGGCTCTATCTTAAAAAAATACTATGCATGATCTTCAGCCAGCGACTGATTGTTGTATATTATTGTACAGTTTTTGAATTGCATAGTTAGGTTTTCTTATGGTGATTGAGTTTGTTGATTAACTTTTGTTTCTTATGGTAGATGCCGATGGAGTCTTCCACTTACATAGGATTTGTTGATGGTGCTAGCCGTCACACTCAAAACTCAGTTTCGGCTGCATGGGTGATTTATACTCCTACAAGTCAAGTATTGTCTTTAGGAGGCGTATGTTTACGGCCTTCTTCGAACAATGTTGCTGAATATAGTGTCGTTATCGATTTATTGCGGGATGCCATTTCACATGGTGTTCTCTCTCTTGAGGTACGTCTTGATACACAGTTAGTGGTTTCATAGCTTAATGGCTTGTATCGTATTAGGGATCCGACATTATTGTGAAGATTCTTACGTGTGAGATTGCTAGAAGGAAAATTTGAGAATATAACATACATACATGTTTCAAGAATTTTTAATCAAGTTGCTGACTCATATGCTAACTATGTGTTAGATTGGCATTTGTTTTGATAGACCATAAGCATATCAAAAACATACATTTTTACACACATGTAAATAAATAAAATCGATCATTAGAAAAGTTTTTCATTAAACATCCAAAATGTGACGTCATAATACATAAGTGTCATAATACAAAATTGGGGCTTCCAAGCCACCAAAATATAATACACGGTAGTACAAAAAGAAATACTCTCAGGTCTCTAAGCCTGAGGAGGAGGAGGGGGGTTCGGATCGTGGTAGCACACCACGGCTCTAGATAGCCGTCGAAATAATTGAACCGATGCCCATGGTACACCAACCACCTGATGCTGCATGGCCTCAAGCAAGTCCTTGAATTGTGCCATGGGTACCTTGTGTGTCAAGCATACAAATTTTGTGTGGATGCTTTGGAGCATCCGCTACGCATCCTCACCCATGATGTCATCTCCTCTTCCCCTCCATCTATGATGAGGGAAACCATCAGGTCATCGTGGTCCAACATCTGCATACACATGACAGATTGCCACTATGTGTTGTCACGCGAAAACATGTCTTTTGAGTCAATATATGAAAAAGCACAAAAAAATTTAATAATTCAAAAAAAACTTAAAAAGAGGGTTTGGGATTCGTTACCTATGTCACCACATGCCGCTCCTGGTGGTAGGGGCATGTCCGGATCTCTCTGGAAATCTATCCCTGCATAGGGGTAGTCATCGATGGCAATGATCTGCCTATGCCACCATGGAAAGAAGTCCGCTGGGTAGGGGTTAGCCACCCTAGCTCCGCCCAGTCTGCGCATAACATTTTCCCAATGTCGTTGGACTGGATATTCAACTCCGTTTGGAGGAATGTCCACTCGAGGTATTAGCCCCGACACACTCTCAAAGAAGAACGTGCTCAGTATGCTGCCGAAACTGAAGTTTCTCACCCTGCCCATCTTGCAGTCACTGAGCTGCTGCTCCATGTTACTCAACAGCACAGTGCTCCAGTCGTACACTGTGGGTCTCATACACTCCACCGCATAGAACATCAATGACCGCAAGGCCTAGTGGAGTGAAGCTATTCTGGCTATCTTGCCGAGTGCCAATAGTATGGCCTTCAGTCCCAGTACCTAGATCAATTTTGTTGAGATTTGACTCCCAACCTTTTTCGTGTCCAAAAATCAGTACAACACAATGTACTCATCAATATTCAAGCCACCTCCTAGCCCGCGAGATCGAATATTTACCACCTCTCCTCGTCGAGATAATCTAGTGATAAAGTATATGTCCTCAATCCCTATACAGAGCGACATCCCGTCAATGTGAAAAGACTCAGAGTTTGGTTCCCAGTAATCCACTAGCATCTGTAGGAGTCTTGGTTTGGCACTTAGGCTGCCAAGACACCAAAACTTATACAAACCGCATGCACGTAGAGCTTGTTGAGCTATTAAGTCACCTTGTACAGCCTCTTCTACATCACCATGTTCTCTCTCCCTCCATTCTAGAACCATCCTACATAGAAAACATGATTTTTTATTATTATTTTCCTTATAAATCCTTATTCGCGGCCGCATACGCGATTGTTTGCAAAATAATTGCGTATGTACGTGATTTTGGGAGGTTTTTGCACATACGGCCAGCCCTATACACGTAAAAAACCTCAATATCCATGTGGGCCAAAACGCATACTTTATATTAGTCTAGAAAATTAAATTGACCACAGAAACTTAAAAAAATTGCATGAAATGGGAAGAGGAGGACATGAGGAGTTACCTGGAACAAACAGTGTCGAATTCGCTGGACGATGCTCCCGGAATTCGCGTTGGCAGTTTTGAGCTCAAATGGGTAAAAATTTCAAATGATATGGAATTTTTGAATTTCTTACTATTTATAGAAATTTTTTGAATTTTTTTACCCACTTTCTATAGTTTTGGACCTTTTTTAACCATTTCAGACCGTTTTGGACTAATTTGATGATGTAGGAGTCCGTTTTGAGTACAATTTGACCGTGGTTTTGACCCGTTTGTGTCGATTTTAGGTATTATGTATAAAATTCCATATAGGTTAGGTTTCACATCCATTTGCACTTTGCATGACCTTATGACTGTTTTATTATAACCTTAGGTATGAACCCATTCTATCTTGTCACGAAACCTTCTTGTTGCTTTTAGAAGTGACATGATATGAATGGTAGAGCTTGACCATACATGGGTGCCCTAGTTAGCTCCTATTTTTCATTTGGTGCCTGTTCCAACATTTTTCCTTTACGGTGTGGGAGTCCTTTGTATAGTATCACCATGACTTTGTGCAAGAGACTCATACTTCTCTTGATCTTTTTGCTGGCCTTTTTCCCTAGGACTCCCTTATGTCAAGTTGTAATTGCATTATCATGATTTTTTCTTGCCTTATTGAGCCTTATGATGGCTTCTATGACTTTGATTATCAGCCATATATCCCGAGCTTATCTCATGTCTAGCCAAGCAAAGCCATTTTACATATCCTTTGCAGCTTGATTCCCCATTTTTGCCGAGAGGAGACTTTTCCCCGAGTGTTGTTATCCTACACATGTGTCCATGCATTGAGCATAGGTATGTTCTGCTTCTTGGAACTAGTTTGTTTGCCCCTTGACACTCGTCTCCTTCTAGTCTGTAACTATAAAGCACTTTTATTCTTTTTCAAGCTTTTCAAAATATTTGAAAAAGTCCAAAAAAAATCAAAAAACCAAAAAGCCGGATAGGAAAAGACATTATCTTTGGCATTAGTCGAGTCGTGTCACCTTCTAACAGAGCACTGTATATCACATACGTTGTTTGGGTTAATAGTTTGACTTTAGGAGCTATACTCGTTTCTCTGAGTTTATCTCCACCGACTGGTTAAGCTTCTAATCCCTATGGAGCCTCTGTCGATGCCTCCTGTGTCGCAGAGATGTCCCAGTTTTGTATATTGAGTCTATGCTGCCTACATTCAGTCACCATTCACCTTTATTCTCTTCTTCAAAGGAAGTTGAAACCTGAGTCGGCCATTCCTTAGTTCTCTTGACTTTGCATGTCGGCCATTCCTTAGTTCTCTTGGCTTTGCATGTCGGCCATTCCTGGTATTGGTACTGGTTCATGCACATTATGATTGAGTCCTTCCACATTATACAACTTTGTTGAGTACCTTGTGTTTGATGGGGGATGCCTTAATTCCCTCCTTCCAGCAGATTTCATCCCACCAACTTCAGATCATTTATTCTGGGATAGGAGTCTAGAGTCATTTTGAGTGCCTTGAGACTTACAGTTATCAGTGGCAGGTTCTCTCACCATCGACAGTTTTGGGAATACATCAATGTCCCCTGATCGATGGATTCTTTCAAGTGTTTGACCTCAACACATTTATTCACACTTGTTAGTTTGCACTCTAGTACCTTGATTCCCATTTTCATTATCGGTGGGTGATCTCGCGTCTATTAACGGTATACATCAATGACCGGTAATCAGATGATGGACTAAGTATATGTTCGACCTCGACACCTCTATTCACATATTAGGACATGTACTCGTAGCGGATTGTGTAGAAGACCTTCTATATTGGTGGGATTTCATATATGCTACCTCCTTGATTGTGCCAGTGTTGATGAGATTTCAGCTCTCGTGACTTGATTCCAGTGTATGTCAGATATCTTCAGCCATTATGGAGATCTTGATCCATTGTATATCTTCAGCTTTCATGGAGATCATGATCCTTTGTATATCATCATCATGGAGATTCTGATATATTTATATTGTATGTGGCGATGACCACACATGTCATATTTTGTATCATGTGTATTCATGGCCATTTTACTCTTATGTATCCAGGACTATTGTATATACTTGCAGTCATGTGCAAAGTTTGATTATTGTATTATATTGTTGGATGGATAGTTCTTCCGCCTAGTTCTTCATCACTCCATTTTTTGGATGGAATTATAATGTATTTCAGCCATCGTATCACCCCTCTGACCTCACACATTAGGGGGCATCTGTTACAACTGATTTTACCACACATGGTGGATCACACATTTATGACCTTCCTTGTCCCTCTACAGACTCTTTGGACTCCATGGACCATTTTTGTACCTTTGATGTTTCCAATATCATCCCTAAAAACATGGATTATTTTCCATACGTGACTTTTAAACCTATTCTCGCATATATACACGGGTATGACCCTTAAACCCAAGCACATCGGGATGTGTGCAAAAGGCCAAATAGTTTTGGATTTTTCCTTGATGTGGAGCCGAGTCACTTATCTCTTGGCCTTCCATATGCCTTGAGATCGCTCGGATTTGACTTTCCATTACCCCATTGAAGCACTATATAAGGAACCCTTTGGATACATTGAAAGGGGAGGAATTGAAGAGCAAGAAAACTATAGTCCATTTTTGTCGTAGTTTGATTATACTTGAGTTTGCATCCCTTTGTCCCTTGGAGCACTTTGTGTTCTTCCCAAGATTGCCTTATAAGTTGGTGCACAGTAAAGTTCCACACATGTACAAACAATGCCCCATAACTTATAAGTGTGAATTAATATGAGTTCATGAACTCTGGAGAGCTGCCTTAAACAACAAAATAGTAAAGACATAACATGTTAAGAAGCACCTTAAAAGGAATCCTTTTATGAATTCATACATTCCATTTTCAAAAATTTGTTGAAAGTCACATGGAAACAACAGAAAGCTCTATAAATGTCATTCTTAACTGTTCCCATTAATTCAACGAGTTTTCAGTGATAGTGATTTCAAATATTTGAAATTAAAAGATAAGTATACACACATGTAAACTGAGCCACAACACAGTTTAAAAACTTAAGATGCCAAAGAGCAGCTGTAAATGCATATTTCACCACTTGAACTTAAAGTCTTAAAGAACTCCTGAAAAACGCACATATCCTACAAGGTTTCCTCTTGTCATACAAAATTCCAACACTTTGCCAAGTTGCTGAAACACATCAGTTTATCGCAATGTTTACCAGAACTACAATCAACAAAAAAATTGGCGAGACAAAAAGAGTGAAGAGTCTTAATTGGATCAAGAAAAAATCAGAAAATATAAAAAATAAAAAATACACATATTTTGAATTAAACAAGCATTTTTCATTGGTATTCATTACTTTAAATTGTTGTAATGTGTTAAATTTCCCCTTTACCTTGCTTTTGGAAAATGATTTGCTCATGTTGACTTCAAGAAATCCACATTATTCTATTGTTTATAGATATTGTTCATATAATCTATCTTGTCCTATTAATTGTTTTTTTTAGTTATTGAATAAGATTCAATGTGAAGGAATGTCCATCTAAAAAATGCCAAAAGTTTTGCAAAGTTAAAAAAGTATATATCATTAATACAGTTGTAAGTAGAAATAGGTTCATATATTGCCTATATTTACATTCTTTATTTTGGTCATGCATCTCAAGTAGGATTCCTGATGATCTAAATTTAGAGATGTTTCATTCTTTTTCTGCATCATCACATTTGCATGTTGTTGCAAGTTATGCCATTTATAGCTAAATTGGTGTTTCTCTAAAAGTGAATAAAACATTTTAGTTGACGAAAGAGCACTTAGCCATTCAATATGTTGTCATTCAACAAGCATGTAGTAGAATAGCAGCAAGTTCCATGCATGTAATGACCTTCTTTAAACAATATCATTTCAGGTACTATTCCATGTATGGACATGTGGAGAAGCTTGTAGAGGAGATTAAAAAAGGTGCAGATTTTGTGGAAGGTGTAGAGGCTACTTTGTGGCAGGTTTGGATTCTGAAATGGACCTTTCATTTCTATAATATACATAATAAAGTCTAGGAAAACAAGCACCAGAAAGTGTACAAGTCTATTATCCTTGAAGGAAGCAAAGCAAATAAAACAACATTGGTGTATTTTATTAAAAGTTAGTGTAAATAATTTGTGCAGCCACAAAATATTAATGTAACAAAAGATTATTTTGTTTTGTTGCAACTTGGTCGTCATATTGTGGATTTGAACATCTCTTAGGTTTCCCAAGTACAATGCAAGTTGGTTTGATACCATTTACTCGATCTAGTGGAACTTGATTGGTAATCAGTAAATAAAGTTGAAAGAGAAGCCAAAAGGAGTCTTGGAATCTCGACAGTTAATGAATTATGTGAAAAATGATATCACATGTGCTACCCTGTATAAGCATATCCTGTTAGACTTGTTGAATAACAACCAGACGGAAATTATTGACCTTGCTGACTTGGAACTATTGGTTGGCAAGATTAGATCAAATAAACAAGCAAGGGGCATGGATTTATTTTGTACTCTGGTTGGTTTGGTAGCTTATAATTTCCATGGGAATAATTATTTTAGGCCAATATATACTTCTCTCACAATCATGCAAAGATATGCTAATGAAAATATAAAATCTTTGTAATGAGTATCCATAGAGCAGTGTTGAGGATGGTATAATATACATTGCAAGGATCCTTTAGCCCAACATTATCATTGTCTCATAGTAAAGACAAGGGGAAATATTCTGAACATCCGAAAGGCATCTAGCATGGATTAGAATTACATTGTTGACATGATGTGACATGGAAAATGAAGGCTTTTAGTAAGGTAATCTGTTTGGTAAGGTGAAATGGAGGGGCATTGAAAATGATAGAGAAATCCATATTTCCATTATTTGTTGGAATCATAATTTGGAGTTGAATATATCTAGAAACTTATAGATTAGTTTCTTCTTGATGTTTTTAATTTTTTCTTCTTAGGTTCTTGTAAATGTTAGGTTTCTAGATAGCTTTTGTATAGTCAAATTAAATGAAATTTCACAATGTCCAAAGACTATTTTATTGTTCCCTTGTAAGAAGAAATTCCAACATTCTTTCCCAACAATGGAAAAGGTATAAAGGGAAGTACAATATGGAGTTAGAAAGTCTAGGTCAGGGTTTAGGATGAATTAAAGGATGCATGGAAGCTTTCTTATGGATATTAAGGTAAAGACAATTTATTGTGAGAATTTCTTGCCTTACATTTATAATACAAATGGTTGATGTTTAAATGAGAGCTATAAACAGGAATGGGTTGGCATATACATTTTCTCAGGGAAAGTTATTTTTCATCTTCTATATTTGTTTTCTTTCTGTTATTTTTCATCATATCAGAAAAAACTATGGACCAGATATGTCAGAATTAAAATACAAGTTTTACTATGGCTTAAAATTCTTAGCATGAGACTTTTTTTATTCCCTTATTTGTTTTTATTTCCATTCCTAATACATTTCTAATTAGGAAGGAGCTTCCTTCCTCTGCACATTTG
>LPNX010452206.1:8601-44011 GCA_001517045.1 Pseudotsuga menziesii
CATGATTTACAAAGAAAAGAGGAGGAACTCCCTACATAAGTCAATGTCATTTTCTCTCCAAAGATAAGATCAAATACCATGACTCAAGGGAACACTGTAAATTGGAAAGAGACAAGTGGTGGCAAGAAAGCATTCAAACCCTATTATATGCAATTTACTCCCTTCAATGAGGAGAAGCCAGTTTTGAGGAGGCTTTTAGTGGCCCTTGAAGCATGGATCTAGAAGCTGCTAAATGTGTTTTACTTTTATTATTGGTTATTGGAGAAAAAATTGGATATAGCATCCACTTATTGATATTTTATTTCAAGGTAAGTTGAGTTAAATTTAGAGGCTAGGAGGCCCTTTATATTTATTAAAGTCCTGTAGTTCATTTATGCCCTTTGTAAAAGTACCATAAATATTCCAACTAAAATACTATTTCTTTCTCATTCTTGTAGCTTGAAAGCATGCAATTTTAGAGGTGCATTGGTCCTAGAATTTCCATAGCTAAATGGGATTAAAAGGGAGATACCAACCTCTATTGCTCCCTAGATAGTGACAGGACAATCATTTTTCAACCCACTTTAAAGCCTCTCAGAGGTTTTTAAGCATAAAATTTCCTCAACAATATTTGTCAGGTGGGCCTTATTTCCTTATATGTTTAAATTATGTAGTGAGTCTTTTAAATTTTGTTGTTTAATCATTAAATGATTAGATTCCACTTGTCGCTTAATTTCAACCTATCGTCTATTTTTAGTGTGTTCTTTTGCTTTTCTATTTCAATAGCTTCTTTTACCCTTGTTTTTAAGTAATTATCCTAGTTTACAATTAACTTTAAATTATCAATGCATATTTGATGATAGGAGTTATGAGTGCTCAACTAGGTATGATTAAGAGGTTCTATTTCTTATTATATCCATGCCATGTTATTTATGTAAAATTTGTATAGATCTCCTAGTTTCTTCAATATACAATTTTCTACAAGAGCAAGGTATTGTGTATACACCTTTCTAAAGAGTTGGACTCACGTCATCTATCATAAAATCAGGAATCCTACTAATGGTGTTAGGGGACATGAAATCCATTATTAGAATGTTTCTCTTTTCTAGAACCTTAGCAATCTAATCAATGATTCCTTTAATGTATGACACTAAGATCTCAGGGCTTTCTAATTGAATTTTTAGTTTTTATCTTATTACCTTCCTGAAGGATTGCCTTGTTAATGTGATACTTATGGTATCCATTCATCATGAATACCTTTCGAAGGTGGTCCATCTCTTGGTTCAGTTGTTTGGAGTTTGAGATTCTAGAAGCCCTTGCATCTAGATTTTTAATGACACTAGTATCCTGCAATGTATGGTGGTGGGAATATGCACGCAGGTATATATGAGTGTTGGTTTTCTTGCGATATACTTGATACCCTAGTCTCCCATTGTATTTATTTGTTAGAAGAACATTGAGGAAGGATAATTGGTTGTATTTTTCTATGAACTTGTTATGTTTAGTGATGTTGTTGAGGTTCCTAAAAAGTAATTAAGCTTATTTATTCCACAACTCCATTTCAAAAAAAAAATCATCAACATATCGCTTCCATTCTTCCGAGTTTATGGGAAAGGAATTGAGGGATCTTGATTAAAAGTTATCTATATAGATGTTTGCAACCATTGAGAAAAGTGGTGATCCCATCACAAAACCATGAGTCTACTCATATATTACACCCTTATAACCGAAGTAAGTGGATTTAAGACACATTATTACCAATTTTGTTATCTCCTTGTCTGTTATGTTTTTATTACATCAATCGGCTCGACTACTGGTATCTTGGTGTAGAGTGACAAAATGTCAAAACTAACCAAGATGAGCGATGTCTACAAGAGAAATATCCAGAGAATATGTGAATAAGTCCCCAAATATCCTATAGGTTGGTCACTCTTCTCCTTATATCTCTTATGACATTGAAATATGTGTTGGTTTCCATATGTTAACCTTTAATGTAGAGTGCCCTTTTAACTAGGATATTCCTAATAGTATTGTCTCTTAGTGATAGATTGTATCCCTTATCTTGTTTCGTATTATATTACATCCCTTATCCTCCAGCTTCGTCTCTTGGACTAGTAGAATCTCAGGTTTATAATTTTTGACCAGATCTTTCAAAGCTTCTTCTTTTAGAGCAGAACCTAATCCTCTACAGTTCCAGGAGATGTATCGCATTAAGTACTATGCGAGGTGGGGTTGGCCCCTTTAGAGGCCGAGGTCGTACCTTTCTTAGATCTGGTATTCATCATTCCTTTCAGATTTTTTTGGGAGCCTTCAAGAACAGCCAGATAAGTTGCTTCGTCTCTTTTCTTCTTTTTTGACTTTATCCCTCTTGGGTTTTTAAATGGGACGACATGCAGACTGCTGGAGGAAGCACCATCATCTGTGTCTTCCCCTATATCTATTTCTAGCAACGATAGATCCTCATTTGCTTCTTTGGAAGGGCAGGAAGTATCCGCTACCGTTTGTACCACCGGATCGGGGCTAGGGATTTCCCCCGGCTCCAAAGGATTAGCGCCCTGGGATTCAACCTCTTTGGTGCTTGGGAGATGTTCGACTTGGTTTTCTTTAGTGCTACCCATGCCAGGCTCTTTTCCAGCTGGATCGTTGGCCTTTGGATCAACAACCTGAGTCACAACTAGAGATGCTTTATCAGTTGGCTTTGGAGTTTCATCAGCGTTCTGGATCACAATTGGAGATGCTTTTTCAGCTTCCTGGGGACTCTTCTTTGAGCTTGATCACTGATTCTTTTTCTGCATGTCCATCGAAGACTTTTTTTCTTGGGTTTTTGAGGCAGATTTCCCTTTCTTTACCTTCTGCCATCCTTCTCCCTCTTCCGGGACTTGGATTTTGGGGCAATTCATCTGGAAGTGGCCGTGCTCATGGCAATGGCGGCATTTGAAGGGCAGTTGTTCATAATCCAGTTTTTGGTAATGGTGCCAGGAACCGACTTTTAGTTTTATTGCCTCAGGAAGTCCTGCTTCAAGGTCTACTTCTACACAGATTCTAGCGCATGTGTACTGACCTTTGTTCTCAGCTTTGTCAATGTATCTCTCAAGCGCATTCCTGACTTTTTCCAGTGTTTGGATGTTCCAACAGTGGACAGGGAGGTTTGGTAGCCTCACCCACACTGGAACTTCCTTTGGGACATCAACTTCTGGATCGAAATCCGGTGTCCATCGGTTAAGGTAAAGGCCTTGAGTGCCCACGAAGTACGGGCCACTTCTAAGGATAAGATCTCGATCCTCCTTGGCTATGAATTCAAAAATGAAGAACGCTTGTCCGACCGGATAGCAGGTGACACTGTTCTTTAGCTGAGGTCTCCAATTCCATTGGATCCAGTCATCTGTGGTCCTTGTTGAGGGACAGAGCCCCATGAACTGGCCAACCAATCCTCTCCCAGCCAAGGCTAGGGCGATCTTGATGGGCTGTTCAACCGGGAGATCGATTTCTGGAACGGATTCGAGCTTTTGGATAAACTTCGAGATGGCAGGTGCCACCGGTTTCTTTTCGGATGGCTTTAACAATATTCTGAATGCCTCTTTAGCAGAGATCGGGGAAGAGGGAGGGGAATGCCCTCCCCCAGGTGTGGCCATGGGGGCGAAGGCCTAGTGCAGAGCGTGCGCAGAGAGGAAACCCTAAGCAGGGTATGCGTCGACCACTTGATCGGCAAGCAGCGCGCGGTTCCTCCGAATCCCTGGCAGGTGAATGTTGATAAGCACAACTAACCATTAATTTGGTTTTGTGAATATAGTTAGCTGTTAACCATTAATTTAGTTTTGTGAAGATAATTGGCTATTAAACAAAACAAATACTATTTAATAAAAAAATAAAAAACTAATATGAAAAAATAAAAAACAAAATGTTAGCAGTCTTTAAACTTGTTTAAATCTTAATTAAAATACATTTAAACATAACAAGATACAAATTAATACTACCATAAAATAAATAGAATCAGTGTTGTACACTTCTTTTATTTGGGTTAATCTTGATTATCCACATAAATATGGAAGATCTAAAATCATATCTAAATACCTCTAAAATAATATCTAAATACCTCTGCACATAAATATGTCTCCCTGATCTTTTGAAACTCAATCTTAACAGCCATAAAATACTGAGGTAAGAGAAGTTGCCCGACTGTTCTGCATTGAAACGTCTGTTGCTATCAATAATCTAGTGTTCTTTGGGAAAAACCCATCAGATCCAATATTCTAGAAAATGAAACGCTATTTTATTTTTTTCGCATCATCTGTGGACTATCATTTCTAGCATGGTCTATTGTCGACATGGAGAAAGTCTTAGATAGACATCTATTCACCGTGTTGGGGCCTGGAAATTCGCAGGCGGCAACAGTAAGGGATTCTCCCCAATCAACATTCCCAACTAGCCCGTTGACTGTTTGGAATAGGGAATCCATCCGGTTTGCGGTCTGGCTACCGTAGGTCAAGAAATAAAGCAAAGGCTTTACCGGTTGTGGCCCGGCCCACCAAATTTTTTGTATTTTGACTTTAAGAAATGAGATGCAAGTGCCTAATTAAATGCAGAGCGATCAAGATGCAGGGAGCGGTCATAATGTGCTGTGCAGGTTCTTACCTCTCGTCTTATGCTCGCAAGCAACCAAATCAGATACAATAAGAAATAAAATAACTATCTAATCTATCCCTAGGGAGAAAGGTTGGCGTTATGGGTGAGCAATACATCTTGCACATGCATTATGAAGAATCACAGATAGCTGATATTTCTTTCAAGACACATGAACACGTACAGATATTTAAATAGCCAGATAGCTGATCATTTTATAACAACAATAATTGCTCACAGTGGAAAATATCAAAAAAGATACCAAAGAACATTCAACAAGAACATAGGTTCAGGAAATTAAACATTCTCACAGCAAATGAAACACTGCTGAAAATGAAATAGTTCCTCTTCAACATTATTCATTGAGTCGCATTGATACATTCCATTCTACTCTCTCCAACAGGTAAAAAATTGCAGTTTCCTTTGCAAAACGAAGTAGTTCCTCTTACAAGCAAACATTTACAAAATTTTCCAGGGGAAAAAGCCCTGTCTCAATCCTACTTTCAGATATTTAAACTACAATTTGAGACCCTTCGGCTGCCTCCTCTCTCCCTCTCTCAGTTTCCCAACGCTTCAAATCCTTCTCCGAGCTATTGAGTAACTAACAGCTCTTCAAGCTCTAGCTCCTCGTTGCCATTCACGTTGTTTTTTCCTTCTGGATGTTTTGTCAATCATTTTTTGTGAGCGTTTATCTTCTGGTCAATAACGGATAGGTTTTCCTATTCCATGCCTCTGTCGTTTGCTTATTTTTTCCTTTTCTCCATTTTGTCTTCCTTGTGATTGTGCCGGTTTCGGTTCGAGCAAGCTCAGTCTTCACCCAGGGTCGCCACAGCAGTATATCGAATTCCCCCTGCAAACAATTACGATGAATTATTTGTTGCGAAATGGGGTTTTAAACATTAACATCTTCTGCCATGAATGATAAATTCACAAGAAACTAGCCAGGTGCATCCGGACAGAGTCTCGATTAAGCTTTGGGCAGGAAAGTCATAAATCTGTAGTCGGCAAGCTTTGGAATTGGACAAGGACAAGGCTTCGGGAGCTGCAATGGCGGAGGATTATAGGGACTGGGTAAGAAAAACACGGTGAAAAGGTTTAATCGGACGTTGTTAGGAAACTTCATTAATCGGGCATCGGAAGGATGATACATTGGGACCTGAAAGAATCTCCTAGCCGAAACGGCAGACGAGCCAAGGCTGAAGACATAAGCTAACCTCGGGTGGGGAAAGGACCAAATTGGACGTCGGCCGATACTTGCATCGGCAGCTCACTAGCTCTCCCTAGCTGCAACGGTGGGAGGGTATAAGCTATGGTCTAGCGATTTAAGGCCAAAACGAATCGGGCGTCGAAGGAATCCAGACTTTGGACAAATAAACAATCTTGGAGCTGCAACGGCGGAGGGGCTGGAAATTTGCAGCTTCCGATCTAACAAAGAAAAGAGGCCCGATCAAAGAAAAAATCAACGATTAAAACAGCGTTAAGGGTCAACTGCAGCCAAAGTCGTTTTTCCTTCGTGAAGGCTGCTCTGAAGCACAAGATTTTACTTCTCCATGGCCAAAAATCCACGACTTAACCGAAATTGAACATGGGGGACATAAATCCATGGGCATCCAACTTCAACGTAAAACAAAAGAAGACACACTCTAGAGGTCCAAGAGTTCAACGATCAAACTGTGCGAAATAATGAGGAGGGGCCCAGAAATTAAAACATTAATTTGGGGGAGAACAGTTGTGGAAGCAACAACTGGCAATTACCTAGTGAACCTAGATCTCTGGGTGATTTTTCTTTGAGTGGCAGACTGTTTCACCACAAAAATGCATCAAAAGAATTCTTCCAGCTATCCAGATGGATTTCCTGATCGACAGAAGTGTGGATCTTAATCATTGATGATGGTCCATTGGGGAAAAGGAAAACCGAGACCCTCAAATCCAGATAACTATGCTGAGGCCAGAGTATGAGTTTCATTATTACCTCTATTTTCAGGTAGCTAACAGTGTGGACACCACGGGGTTATAGCAGACAATAAACATCAATATTCATTTGTTCCTCATTCCCATGCCATTTTAACACTTTTGTGCTTTTGGACTTTTGTCCCTTTCATCTGAGTCCTTCCATACGCCTTTCTTAATGAATTTTAATTCAGGATCCTCTATCCCATAGTGCCCTTTTGTGTGAGTGGTGTACTTTAAGTTTCAGCTCACGAACGGAGAGGATCTTTTGGCAATTTAGTATTTATGATTCAGCACTTGCTTCGATTTATGATGCTTTTATAGAAGTTTTGACTCTTTACTTGCCTTTTGGCATTTGTTTCTTGGCATGGGATCATTTATATTTAATACACTGTTCACCTTGCTTCTGCCCATGGGTCCTTTACTATCGCTCCTTAGAACATTTTAAATGTGACATGGATGGAGCCCCGACATAGTACTCCAGATTCTTCGAATCCGGTCTAATTCACAGGGGTTAAGCAGGACTTCAATGCACACAACATTTTACTCGAGCAAACTGTTAGGATGGAAGAAATATTTAGCAACACACAGGCTAACACTCAACGTATTTTCTATTCCCAAAAGACCTTAATATCCTCTAGAAAACCGCAAGTTCGTTCCCCTTATTGAAAATCAAAAACTTAAAATTAAATCGAATGAAAGCATGACTCGAAAACAAAACCACAGCTTATTTATATACAAGGCAGAAAAAAATCAAAGAAACTCAAGAAAAATAAGGTTTGAGAACCAAACCATTAACTGGCAAGTTCTCCTCCCATCCTTGTAAATCTTGCAGCTTATATGTAGCAGGGCCAAGTTTGGCTACAATCTGAAAAGGGCCTACCCATAACTGCTGGAACTTGGTATGGTTTCCTTTCTCATCATGGGGTTGATCCCATTTGAGGACTAAGTCTCCTACCTCAAAGTCTTTTTTCCTAGCTTTATGTTTGTCAAACCATCTCTTAATTGACTCTTGTTGTTGTTTAAAACGTTCTCTAGCCTTGGATCTGGCCTCTTCTGCCTTCAGGAGATTATATATTCTTATTTGGAGAACCTCATCATCCGACCCCCTAGACTCTTGAGCTAGTATGGAAGATGGCAGCATGATATTGGGAGGCAGGATAGCTTCCTTACCGTACACAAGGGTATAGGGTGACACTCCTATTGCAGACTTGGGGGTGACTCTGTCAGCCCACAGGGCGTTGGGTAAGGCTGAGTGCCAACTTCGCTGGTTTTCTATGACAGTCTTCTTTAGGATTCTAATGAAGTTTTTATTTGAGGATTCAGCCAGGCCATTCCCTTGCGGATAGTAGTTAGTAGAATAATGTAATTTTATCCCTTTATCATGAGAAAATGCAGTCAATTTAATTGACGAAAAGTATTTGGCATTATCAAAAACTACTGAAATTGGAACTCCAAACCTGGTCATGATATGATCTTGTAGGAAGCTGATGACTTCGTCCTCGTTGATCTTGCGTAATGGGATAGCTTCGACCCAGCAGGTGAAATAATCAGTCGCAGTAAGAATGTACTTGTGCAGCAGGGAAGAATTTGGTTTTATTTCCCCGATAATGTCCAACCCCCATTGTTCAAATGGTTCTGTGATCATAACAGGCTTTAGGGGTGCGGCTGCCTTGGGATGTCTTCCACCACACCTTTGACAAATATCACATTTCCTAACATGTGCATGTGCATCCTTGAAGAGTGTAGGCCAATAGTAACCAGCTCTAAGGATTTTGTGGGCTGTAGTGTCACCGGAATAATGTCCCCCAGCCGGACCGTCATGTAATTATGCGATTACTTTCTTTGCATATTCCTTTTCTAAACACCTAAGGAGAACCCCATCATAATTCTTTCTGAATAACACTCCTTCAACAAGATGATAGGAGGCTGATTTGAGACACAGAGTTCTTCTTTGTTTGGAATTCCAATGTTCTGGTAATATCCCCGACTGTAAGTAATGCACAAGGTCCCTATACCAGGACTCAGGAGCTGTAAACAGAGGGCATACATCCATTACATGCAATTCGGCTTCCTCTTCCCATGCTTGTTCTTCATTGTTTCTACTTCCAGTCATCAATTTGCATAGCCCTTGACCTTTCACTATAGTAGCCGGTTTGAATTCAAGGTCGTATTCTTGAAGGGTTGTTACCCAGTTGCCCCTTCTTTCTCCCAACTCTTTCTGAATGAGAAGAGATCTCACTGCTGGGTAAGGGACTATTACCTTGGTCCAATTTTTTAATATATAAGGCCTGAAAAGCTTCACTGCCTTAAATACTACGTAATCCTGCTTATCAATGGCTGGGTAGTTTAATTCAGCCCCTTGAAGCCCAGTGCTCATGAAAGAGATTGGGAATTCATCACCCCCGTCCTCTTTTTGTGTAAGCACGGCTGCCAATGAATCATCGGATGCAAATGTGTATATAATGAAGTCTTTATCAAAATCTGGAATTTTCAGGGAGGGCGCATGGGCAACATCAGTCTTGATTTTGTTAAAAGCAGTCTTTTCAGTTTCAGTCCACTTAAACTGTGCATTCTGCTTGACCATATGCTGCAGTGGCTTGACAGTCTGGGAAAAATCGGGCACAAACCTACGCACGAAGTTTATTGTCCCCATGAAGGATTGCATTCCTTTTTTATTATGGGGCATGGGGATTTGTTCAATGGCCTTGATTCTTTCTGGGTATATAGATATACCTCTCTTTGAAACTATATGCCCCAGTAATTTGCCTTCTGTGACCGTGAATATGCACTTCTTAGGATTGAGGGAAATGCCATACTTCTGACAGCGCTCAAAAATTTGCTTTAGGTGGAACGCGTGCTCCCCTCTTTTCTTTGAAAATATTGTGATATCATCAAGGTATACCACCACACTTCGTCCAATCAGTCCACGGAAAGCTATGTCCATAGCTCTCTGAAATTTCACGCCAGCATTAATCAGTCCAAAAGGCATTCTTCTATATGTGAAAGTTCCCCATTTAGTTCTGAACGTTGTCTTCGTTCTATCTTCCTCAGCCACTAACACTTGGTTGTAGCCAAAGAATCCGTCTAACAATGAGAACAATTCAGAACCAGCAACCATCTGTAGCAATTGCTCCATGGGAGGCACCGGATAGTTGTCTTTGTTTGAGGTGCGGTTTAAGTTTCTGAAGTCCACGCACAGTCTGATTTTTCCCGACTTTTTTCTGACCGGCATTAAATTTGACACCCACTCTGAATGCCGGACTTTAAAAATAATCCTAGCGTCCAGCAATTTTTTCACCTCGCTTTGAATCAGTGGCTCCAACTTGGGGGGCATCTTTCTTAACGGCTGCTGATATGGCTTGACACCTTCTTTAATAGGGATGATATGATCAATAATGCTGGTGTCGTAGGTCTTCAAATCTGCGTAATTCCAGGCAAAGACATCTTTGTACTGCTTGAACAAACTGACAAACCTATCCCTTTCGGCAGATGAACAGCATTTGCCTAGGTTCACAAACCTAGGATCCATCTCAGTCCCCAAGTTTATCAGTTCGAACTGCAGGGTTGAGCTGTGCGTCTTTACATTAGCGGGTCTTTGGAATTTTTCATTCAAGTCAAAAATATTCTCTAATGTTCTAACTCCTTTAGGGACGAAATTTTCAAATTTCATCTCGGCTTGGTGTTTTTCATCATCGATGATCGCTCTTTTGAATGCATCCTCATTGGTCAAACATTCTATGATTTGCTGGTCATCATCGAACACCCTCAGATTGGTGATCATATCTGGTACGGAGGGTCTGAAAAGTAATTCAATAGAACATCTGTTATTAGTGGGTACCAGCCTGGCAGCTGATGTGGCCAAAAGATCAGCGGCCCCATTTTTCATTCTTGGGATTGAAACAATATTGAATGCACGAAAACATTTAAGCAAATCCCATACCTCGCTTTGGTAAGCTTTCAAGTGGGGCGAAACACAATGTATTTGATTTCTTATCTGCTTTACAACTATTTCTGAGTCCCCAAAAACTTTTAAATTACTAACCTTTAGCTCAATCGCTTTCTTGAGTCCCTGTAGCAGTGCTTCATACTCAGCCGTATTGTTAGTACACTAAAACTCTAATCTACAGGACAGGAAGTGTTTATTTTTTTGTGGATCAATGAGGACGCAGCCGGCCCCTGACCCTTCTAAAGTTTTAGATCCGTCAAAAAATAAAGTCCAAAAAACATTATCTACTGAAAAAGAATCTACTTCTACTGCTAAATCCACTATTTTACAATCAAACTCATCATCCTGCGAGAATCGAAGGAGTTTAGGCTGGGTGTCAGATGTGTCACTGGCCTTCTCCGCTTGATAGTTCCCTGGTTCCAGTTCAAGAAAGTAGTTTCCCAACACCGGTTCGACTGGTATATTCTTCTCATCCAGTTGGGTAACATTGTACTTCATGTGAGGCTCTCTCAAAACCTTAATCTGGTTGGGGCTTCCTTTGTACGGAAACCACAGGTGTGACCAATCTGAGGCGAAGTATCCATTCAATTTAGCTGACCAATCTCTGCTTAGGACCAGGCCATAAGCGTCTGGTATATCAGCCACCACGATGTTGATAACTTGGCATACTTTGTCGTTTGATGCCAGACGAATTAGAACGTCCTCCATTTCACCAATTACCTTAACGTATGTCCTATCCAATTGCACCACCCTCCACGTGGTTGGCTTAAACTGCCCATTGATTTTCTTACATACTAATACGGGCATGACATTAATTGACGCCCCTGAGTCTACTAGACAATTGTGAGCGTTATGATTAAAAATTTCAAATGTTAGGAGGAAGGGTGGCTGTTTAGTTTTAGACCTACCTCCAGTGCTAGCTTCTCCGATTTCTTCTTCGTCCAGAGGTTGATTGTCAGTGGGCCGCTCCTCTTCTGATGTTTCCAGTGCTTTCAACAACTTTTCCTTTTGTTGAGGTACTTTGCACATCTCAAACAGCGGGACGTTTGCCTTTATCTTTTTTAAATCCTCAACAACGTCATATTCTATTTGTTGTTTAATGAGCTAAGATTTATCAACATTCACCTTTTCTTTATTTAGTTCAGGTAGCGTTCTGTTCTGCTTAGGATCCTGGCTGGTAATAGTGAATTCTGGAATCTTATCCGCCACGAATTTATCTTGAAATTTCTTCCTGATATTTCTTTGCAGCCTTCTGATCTTTGGGAGTAAGAGACTGTCATTGCTAACCGTCCCTTGACTTCTAGTTGTCACGTTAGCCTCCCTGACATCTTTGTTTTTTTTAGTTATATCTTCTTCTGCATCGAGTAAGGAGACAGAACTCCATAATGCCATAGTCTCTTCTTCCTGTTCCTTTGTGGAAGTAGAAGCAACATTTTCTTTCTTTTCATCATCATCTTCTTCCATTAGTCTCGAATCTAACATCTGATTCATAACTAACATCATTGAATTTATCCATTGCGGACAATTCCTTTTAGAGTGAGGCTACTGGTGAAAGGTGCAGAAATTTTCCATCCCTATCTCTATCAGGTTCATAGACGTAGTATTGTGAGGCGACGGTTGGGACTGATTGTTCTCCTCCCTTTTATTATAATAAGGCCTGTAGAACTTCTGTGTTTCCTTCTCTTTTTCCAAGTCTATGATCTTATTAGACAGCTTTTGCATCATTTTGGCCATACTTTAATAATCTGGTGCTTTTTCCTCTTTAGGCTTAGTGAACACTAAATTTTTCCTTCTCTCTCCTCATTGTTCGGGGTAATCTTCAATACTCTCTCTCTCAGCCTCCACCACTTCTGCTTCTTCATAGGTTTCAGTCAGAGTAGGCTTGGCCCTACCTTTCGCAAACATGGCCAGATCAGGACCCAATGCTGAAGTATAGCACTCAATTAGTACTTTGTCTGAAGGATTATCTGTTTCAGAAAAGTTCTTAAGATATGCTGCGAACTTTTGTGTGAAACTGTGCACTTTTTCCTTTTTCTCTTTCTTTAGTGCACATAGTCCTTTCATAAGGGCCGCGTGAGTCTTTTGAACTGCATACTTACTTATGAAAATTCTCTCGAAAGTATCCCAATCCGGGATAGAATTAGCAGGAAACCCAAAGTACCAAGATGCAGCAGCTCCTTTGAGGGTATGCGGGAAAAGTATGCACACTACATCCTCATGTTCCCCAGCCCTCAGACCTTCTATTTCCAAGTAGAAACTTTGTAGGTGATCGTCCACTAGGATCTTCTCATTGGGGTCAAATTTAGGCAGTAACTTCTCAAAGGCTTGAGGTAGGTCATGCAAAGGGGGAGTCAGGTTTAGGGGTGACCTGGCTTTCCATGCAGGTGGTGGATTAGGTGGATTGGGAAGAGGTTGGTTGGCGTTAACACCGGCCATGAGTTGAGGTGGAGAGTGAGGAGGTGAACCAACAGGGGTGTGAACAAGAGAAATGTGAGGGGTTTTTGGGCCTTCTTGATTCAAAGGTAGCTCAACCTCTTGCAAAGTAGTCTCTACAAGTTCTTCCCAGTCTCCAACCACCAATGAATCTTCTGCTAGAGGACGGTTTTTCTTCTTGTACTCTCTTCTAGGCAAGTTAGGGATAATTGGCAACCCTCCAAGCTTCTTTATGTATGCCCGAGTGTGTCTTCTTAGGTCGTTAACTACTTCGTTACCAATAGCATATAGATGTTCTCTTTTTTCTTCTTTCAGAATTGGATTGCGCGGCCCACTACTTTCAGAACTGTAACTAGCGGAATAATCTCGGTAAAACGGGTTTCCTCGGCCAGCCATGCACTAGCGGCCCTCCTTCTATCGCAAAAACTGTTGGGGCCTGGAAATTCGCAGGCGGCAATAGTAAGGGATTCTCCCCAATCAACGTTCCCAACTAGCCCATTGACTGTTTGGAATAGGGAATCCATCTGGTTTCCGGTCCGGCTACCGTAGGTCAAGAAACAAAACAAAGGCTTTACCGGTTGCAGCCCGACCCACCGAATTTTTTGTATTTTAACTTTAAGAAATGAGATGCAAGTGCCTAATCAAATGCAAAGAGATCAAGATGCAGGGAGCGGTCACAATGTGCTGCGCTGGTTCTTACCTCTCATCTTATGCTCGCAAGCAACCAAATCAGATACAATAAGAAATAAACTAACTATCTAATCTATCCCTAGGGAGCAAGGTTGGCATTATGGGTGAGCAATACATCTTGCACATGCATTATGAAGAATCACAGATAGCTGATATTTCTTTCAAGACACATGAACACGTACATATATTTAAATAACCAGATAGCCGATCATTTTATAACAACAATAATTGCTCACAGTGGAAAATATCAAAAAAGATACCGAAGAACATTCAACAAGAACATAGGTTCAGGAAATTAAACATTCTCACAGCAAATGAAACACCGCTGAAAACGAAATAGTTCCTCTTCAACATTATTCATTGAGTCGCATTGATACATTCCATTCTACTCTCTCCAACAGGTAAAAAATTGCAGTTTCCTTTGCAAAACGAAGTAGTTCCTCTTACAAGCAAACATTTACAAAATTTTCCAGGGGAAAAAGCCCTGTCTCAATCCTACTTTCAGATATTTAAACTATAATTTGAGACCCTTCGGCTGCCTCCTCTCTCCCTCTCTCAGCTTCCCAACGCTTCAAATCCTTCTCCGAGCTATTGAGTAACTGAAAGCTCTTCAAGCCCTAGATCCTCGTTGCCATTCACACTGTTTTTTCCTTCTGGACGTTTTGTCAATCATTTTTTGTGAGCGTTTATATTCTGGTCAATAACAGATAGGTTTTCCTATTCCGTGCCTCTGTCATTTGCTTATTTTGTCCTTTTCTCCATTTTGTCTTCCTTGTGATTGTGCCGGTTTCGGTTCGAGCAAGCTCAGTCTTCACCCAGGGTTGCCACAACAGTATATCGAATTCCTCCTACAAACAATTACAGTGCATTATTTGTTGTGAAATGGGGTTTTAAACATTAACATCTTCTACCATGAATGATAAATTCACAAGAAACTAGCCAGGTGCATCCGGACAGAGTCTCGATTAAGCTTTGGGCGGGAAAGTCATAAATCGGTAGTCGGCAAGCTTTGGAATCAGACAAGGACAAGACTTCGGGAGCCGTAACAGTGGAGGATTATAGGGTCTGGGTGAGCAAAACATGACGAAAAGGTTTAATCGGACGTTGGCGGGAAACTTCATTAATCGGGCGTCAGAAGGATGATACATTGGGAGCTGAAAGAATCTCCCAGCTGAAACGACAGACAAGCCAAGGCTGAAGACATAAGCTAACCGCAGGTGGGGAAAGGACCAAATCGGACGTCGACCGGTACTCACATCGGAATCTCACTATCTCTCCCCAGCCGCAACTGCAGGAGGGTATAAGCTATGGTCTAGCGATTTAAGGCCAAAACGAATCGGGCGTCGGAGGAATCCAGACTTCGGACGAATAAACAATCTTGGAGCCGCAACGGCGGAGGGGCTGGAACTTTGCAGCTTCCGATCTAACAACAAAAATAGGCCCGATCAAAGGAAAAATCAACGATTAAAATAGCGTTAAGGGTCAACTGCAGCCAAAGTCATTTTTCCTTCGCAAAGGCTGCTCTGAAGCACAATATTTTACTTCTCCATGGCCAGAAATCCACGACTTAACCAAAATTGAACATGGGGGACATAAATCCGCGGGCATCCAACTTCAATGTAAAACAAAAGAAGACACGCTCTAGAGGTCCAAGAGTTCAACGATCAAACTATGCGAAATAATGAGGAGGGGCCCAGAAATTAAAACATTAATTTGGGGGAGAACAGTTGTGGCAGCAACACACCGTCGAGATTAATTCTTTATTTTCTAAATTTTTTCAATCACACTTTTGTGATAGAGTGAGGTCCACAAACCCTAGCAACACAATGACTGAAAGTTTCTCTCTGGGTATCCCCAACATGGGCATTGGCTGATATAACGACCATGGCTACGAGCATATTTGAGCCACCCATTCTTGCAGCGCTAGATATGAGAGAGTTGAGAAAACAAGATATGACCTTTTGGTTAAGGTTTATACAAGTCCCAAAACCTGCAGATGTTGGTGAACATTTGAAACCCAATACAAGGCCCAATCACTAGCCCGCCTTCATCATAGCTTGAGGGAGTTGAAGCTGAGACCTCTGCTCTAATACCGTGTAAGTTTTGGGGTTACACCAAAACTTTCAGATGTTGATGAACATTTGAAACCCAGCACAAATCCCAATCACTACCAATGGAAGTTAGTCCACTTGTTTTATATTCCCAGAGGTGCAGCGGTTAGGCCATGTGAAGGTTGTACTGATACTCCAACAGTTAGTGGATACATTGTTTTTCAAGCCACTTGAATAGTGGAATAGTAACTTCTCCATGCACCTAGTATCATGGCACTGTCCTAGCTTTCCTGTACCTGGTTTATATTTTCTTTTAAATAGTTTGTTATATTCCATTCTCTGTATTCACAATCAAATCTAGTTGGAAATATTGCAGATATTGGTTATTAAGGTGATAGCCTTTTAATATTATCTTATATTATGGGCTTAGTTGAGTGGATCAATAACATTAACCAGAGTGTAACAAGTGTAAGATCAACATTAATTTCATGGTAGTCCTCTATTGTTATGATAAATGCATTTTTATTAAGATTTAAATAAGCATTATTTAAGTGATGATTAAAAAAACGGATAGCTACAATGTTTTTTTATGTGTATATTAATCAATTTAATGTTGATTTAGTAATTAGTTGAAATTTTATTCTTTGTTTAACAAGCAACTATTTCCACAAAATTAAATGGGTAGTTGTGTCTATCAATCTTCACCTACCATAGATTAAATAAAAGTACATCACAAACTAAAAATAATAATAAAAAGATACAAACCTTCTAAAGTGACCCTACAAACAACTGGGTAGGTAGATAAAATCAATCTGTATTTATACCAAAACAGATGATTATACAAATGGGATAGGACCATTTCAAACCAGTCCTCTCACATTCAAAAAGAGAAACTTATTACAGATTTGAAGTTGTTGATGCGTTTGCTGTATCAAATTTGGGTGTATTACTGAAATTAAGAATTTAAGTGATTTGAAGCTTAAAGAATGGTGCTGCTGATTTTTCGGTTTCTTAATATTTATTGGTGTTTTTTTATGGTTGAATCCTTTGGCTGGTTACTATGAATATGAGCTTCTTGAATAAGACAAATGAAACCAGTTAATATGCATGATTGACTTTTACATTGCTGCCCCTGCATCAAGGGGTAGGTGCATGGCAACCTGGGTTTCAATGAAGTTGATAGTGTTGTTTTCAATGTTGGAAATATTTATCTAATAAAAAAATGTTTTTAGTTGGGACAAAGTTTTTTATGACTGTCGGTTGCAGAGTTGCAGTGAGTGTTAAAAGCACTAGGTATCACCAAACAACCTACATTATTGAATTTATGAAAAGATTTTAGCTTTTCCATATGTAAGAGAAAGGAATAAGCCAATAGCAGCGGCTGTTAATAAATGTTATAACCACAACCTTTAAAGAATATTTTTTAACAAAACATCTTGTCTCCTCATCAAATTCATTTCTGGTCTAGTTGGGCAGGTTGAAACAGACTAAACCAGAAATTGGATAGAGTTTGGTTTACTGACCGAAGTTTTGTTAAGAAAATTCCACAAAATTTAATGAGGAGACAAGAACACCTTGTAGCGCGCGGGATAGTATGACATGGCAGAGAGATGTTATTTCTGTGTGCAAAGTGCTGTAAAAAAAATTCATTACACATATCTTGAGACCTAGAGATACTTGCAACATAAGCGATTTATGTTCTTACAATTGATATTAAGTTCATATACATGTTGCTGCAAGGCCTAAATGTGCGCTAAGCAGCCATATACTAACCATAGACAGGATCTCATAGTGGAGCCTATGCTTGGTAGGATACCTTACAACTGTCTGCCAACTAGCCATAGACGGGATCTCATAGTGGATCCTATGCCTGGTAGGATACCTTACAACTATCTGCCAACGCTTGAGTATGGGAATATGCAGTGAATGTTCCAAGACAATGCTCACCCCAAAGATCTTATGAGCTGTTGCAAAATGCTCAGCGCCTTCATCAAAGCCATAGTATGCAGAGAACAAGCATCTTTCACATCCATTCATGGGTTTCCTTCTTGCAAACCTGGAAAGCGCTCCTCCTCTGCACATTGTGCAGGATTTGAACTATCGACCGCTGGTTTTCAGAGGTATCCTTGATGGAATGGGAAGCTTTTTCTGCCATGGCCGAGAATGGAGGGAATTGGTGTGAAGAACCATCGCAGGAAACTTTCGTGGACGGTGGCCATTTGAAATTCAAATTTCAAATTCGGTGTCTTGAACACCACGTCTGAACAGTGAAGCGACGATTTCGCCCGGTGATGGACATCGAGGCGATGGACGGGAAGGATGGATCTACAGGAATCATGTGGGACCCGATGAAGAATGCTCACAGAAATGAGAACGGAAGGGGCCGGAGGCGTTGACGGTTAATAGAGCCTGTTAACGGAGACGATGGATGGAGTAGTCTAACACCAGGCGAAATCATCGACTTGTTAGACTACTCCTTTTCATAATGGTGTAATGCGCTAACACACATAAGATTTCACTCATAGTGCCATGTTAGAAGGAAAGCTAACTCCAGCTAGATCTCCATCATGGTGTAATGTATTTGATGACAATGTGGCAGTGTTAAATGAAAAACTACCTTATGAAAGCTAACAAACATTAGCTTTTACTCACCATGCAATGTTTTAAGAACAAGAGGTAACTCCAGCTAGATTTCCATCATGGTGCATTTTGATTGATGACAATGTGGCTATGCTAGATGGAAAACTACACTATGAAAGCTTACACATATTAGATTTCACTCACCGTGCAACAATTTAAGGATGAAAGCTAACTGCAGCTAGATTTCCAACACGACGCAATGTGATTGATGACAATGTGATTGTGTTACATGGAAAACTACCTTATGAAAGATAACACACATTAGCTTTCACTCATCATGCCATGTTGTTAAAAGGAAAGCTAACTCCAGCTAGATTTCCATCATGATGTAATGAGCTAACGCACATAAGCTTTCCCTTTTAGTGCCATGTTGTTAGAAGGAAAGCTAACTCTAGCTAGCTTTCCATCATGGTGTAATGTATTTGATGACAATGTTGTTGTGTTAGATGGAAAACTACCTTATAAAGGCTAACAGACATTAGCTTTACTCACCGTGAAATGTTTTAAGAACGAAAGCTAACTCCAGCTAGATTTCCATCATGGTACATTGTGATTGATGACAATGTGGTTGTGCTAGATGGAAAAATACACTATAAAATCTTACACACATTAGATTTCACTCTTTGTGCAGTGATTTAAGGATGAAAATTAACTCTAGCTAGATTTCCAACACGGTGCAACATGCTTGATGGAAATGTGGTTATGTTAAATGGAAAACTACCTTATGAAAGCTAACACACATTAGATTTCACTCATCGTGCCATGTTGTTAAAATGAAAGCTAATTCCAGCTAGATTTCCATCATGGTGTAATGAGTTAACACACATAAGCTTTCCCTTATAGTGCCATTTTGTTAGAAGGAAAGCTAACTCCAACTAGATTTCTATCATGGTGTAATGTATTTGATAACATTGTGGTTGTGTTAGATGGAAAACTACCTTATGAAAGCTAATAGACATTAGCTTTATTGACCGTGCAATGTTTTAATAACAAAAGCTAACTCTAGCTAGATTTCCATCATGGTGCATTGTGATTGATGACAATGTGGTTGTGCTAGATGAAAAAATACGTTATGAAAGCTAACAAACATTAGATTTCACTCATCGTGCACTGGATTTATGGATGAAAGCTAACTCCAGCTAGATTTCCATCACGGTGCAATGTGATCGATGATGATGTGGTTGTGTTAGATGGAAAACTACCTTATGAAAGCTAACACACATTAGTTTTCACTCATCGTGCCATGTTGTTAGAATGAAAGCTAACTCTAGCTAGATTTGCATCATGGTGTAATGTATTTGATAACAATGTGGCTGTGTTAGATGGAAAACTACCTTACGAAAGCTAACACAGATTAGTTATTACTCACCATGCAACATTTTAAGAACGAAAGCTAACTCTAGCTAGATTTCCAACATGGTGCATTTTGATTGATGACAACATGGTTCTGCTAAATGAAAAGCTACATTATCAAAATTAACACACATTAGATTTCATTCACCGTGCAATGATTTAAGGTTGAAATCTAACTCCAGCTAGATTTCCATCACGGTGCAATGTGACAATTTGATTGTGTTAGATAGAAAAATACCTTATCAAAGCTAACACACATTAGCTTTCACATATCCTGCCATGTTAAAAAGAAAGGTAACTCCAACTAGATTTTCAAAATGGTGTAATGAGCTAACACCCATGAGCTTTCACTCATAGTACCATGTTAGAAGGAAAGCTAAATCTAGCTAGATTTCCATTATGGTGTAATGTAATTGATGACAATGTGGCAGTGTTAGATGAAAAACTACCTTATGAAAGCTAACACACATTAGTTTTTACTCACCGTGCAATGTTTTAAGAACGAAAGCTAACTCCAGCTAGATTTCCATCATGGTGCATTACGATTAATGACAATGTGGTTGTGCTAGATGGAAAAATACACTATGAAAGTTTACACACATTAGATTTCACTCTCTGTGCAATGAGCTAAGGATGAAAGTTAACTCCATCTATATTTCCAACGCGGTGCAACATGCTTGATGGCAATGTGGTTATGTTACATGGAAAACTACCTTATGAAAGCTAACACACATTAGCTTTCACTCATCGTGCCATGTTCTTAAAAGGAAAGCTAACTTCAGCTAGATTTCCATCATGGTGTAATGAGCTAACAGACATAAGCTTTCTCTTATAGTGCCATGTTGTTAGAAGGAAATCTAACTCTAGCTAGATTTCCATCATGGTGTAATGTGTTTGGTGAAATTGTGGCTGTGTTAGATGGAAAACTACCTTATGAAGGGTAACAAACATTAGCTTTACTCACCGTGCAATGTTTTAAGAATGAAATCTAACTCCAACTAGATTTCCATTATGGTGCATTGTGATTGATGACAATGTGGTTGTGCTAGATGGAAAAATACACTATGAAAGCTTACACACATTAGATTTCACTTACCATGCAACGATTTAATGATGAAAGCTAACTCCAACAAGATTTCCAACACAGTGCAATGTGCTTGATGACAATGTTCTTGAGTTACATGGAAAACTACCTTATTAAAGTTAACACATATTAGCTTTCACTCATCGTGCCATGTTGTTAAAATGAAATCTAACTCCACCTAGTTTTTCATCATGGTGTAATGAGCTAACACACATAAGCTTTCCTTTATAGTGACATGTTGTTAGAAGGAAAGCTAACTCCAGCTACATTTCCATCATGGTGTAATATATTTGATAACAATGTGGTTGTGTTAGATGGAAAACTACCTTATGAAAACTAACATATATTAGCTTTACTCACCGTGCAATGTTTTAAGAATGAAAACTAACTATAGCTAGTTTTCCATCTGGTGCATTGTGGTTGATGACAATGTGGTTATGCTATATGGAAAACTACATTATGAAAGCTAACACACATTAGATTTCACTCACCATGCAATGATTTAAGGATGAAAGCTAACTCCAGTTAGATTTTCATCACGGTGCAATGTGATCGATGATGATGTGGTTTCGTTAGATTGAAAACTACTTATGGTGAAGAAAGGCTTAATGTAGGATATGTTATGGTTTTGATAATTGATGTCATTGAACCACATTTGATTATGGAAGATGTTGATGAAGGGGACTTACAACCATGGAAGATCATAGATTTGAGGCATAACAAAGGTAAATCAAAATCTTGAAGCACATGTTAAGTGTTTTTGATACTACATTGTTTGTTTTTTTAGAAAATACTAAGTTTGTTTAATTTGTTGTATAGGTGCAAATGTCTCTTCTGCATTTTCTATTGGAGACCAAGGTAGATCTTTTGCAATGTGGAGTGAAGGTGGGTGAAGGCTCCATATTCAATACACATATTGGTCATAAAGTGCATGGAAGGATGGTAAATAAATGATATATAGTGGTTAACATTGAGAAGGTATTAAAACATGATGCTCTTCTGCCACATCCAACATGATTTGAGAATACACTAGGGGGTGCATTGGGATCTTATGATATTTGGCAAGAATCATATTTGGAAACTCATTGTCATGATCATCCAGTAAATACTCCACAACATAGGCTTACATTCACATGTAAAAATGTTTCTCTTACACATGAAAGCACGAGAACAAGCGTGTGCATTGCCAAATGAGCATAGTTAATGTCCGTGAGGATGACATGGTTGAGGGTGAAATGTTAGGTGAAAAGGAATTCAGTGTTTTTGTGGAAGACATAGATAGAACTTGTGAAAGATGTAGGATTGGGGATAATTCTATACATTGTTGGGTTAGATGGCTAATAAATAAGTTGGTGGACAATGAAGGTGAGATTTTAAGGGTGAATGAAAATTTCAAGGAGGCACCCAAGGACATGGTGGTATGGGATCTTATAGAGGAAATAAGTCCCTTAAACACATGGGATGGTGATCTTTATAATGACAAAGATCTAGACTCAATTGCTATGCATGCAACGAAGCCATATAAAATGATTAAACGAGTTGTGGCTACAAAAAAAGATGGAATCTTTCAAATACAAATAGATGAAGATAAAAAAAATCCGACTTTTGGAAGCAGATGAATGCTACAAACAAGATTGTATTCAACATGTGGATAGGAAAGACATTGCAACTACTATAAGGGGTATGAAACTCTTAAATAAAAATGGCATTAGGGAATTTGTCTTGAATTCACTCCTTTCCAACACAATCATGTCAAAGAGCCATGGCCATGGCCTACCTCCTACTACTAGGAAAGTAAAGGACATGAGGTTTAATGGAGATATTATTTGTAAGAAAGCATGGTACAAGATACATAATATTCCTCAAAGCACCTTATATACTTACCAACATAATTTTCAACAAGGACATGTCAAAGGAATTCATGGTAACACCAACAAATGCAAAGCACTTTCACATATTGTGGCAGCCATAGAAATATTGCAAAAAATTGTAATGGATAATTCAGATTTTTCACCAAAACAAACATGGCAAGTTGAAGAAGATGGAATGTCTACTCCTTTAAGATTGTTTCCATCAATGCACACCAAAAGTTCTTTGTTAAAAGAGATCAATGAGGCTCTTCAAGAGCTCAATTTTCCATCAATATCACAACCAACAATGAGCAAGATTTGGAATACTCATTTTCCAGATGTGGCATTCTCAAAGAAAACTAACTTCAGTAAATGTAGTGAATGTATTGTGTTGAAAGCACAGATGAATACATCGACTACAAAAGAGCTGGAAGAAAAGGCACGAGCTAGACTGAAGAAACATAATAAGATTGTTATGTGTGGAAGATATTGCTACTATGCCCACATAATTATGTTAGAGCGGTATCCAAAGGAATACTTGAGCATTATCCATGATAAAATGGACAAACAAAGACTTCAATCCCAAGATTATGTGTCAAATCAAAATCTGTTGCAGGAACAAACTTGGGTTTGTTGTTTACAAGTATGCTAACACATGGGCGTAGCACAGGCGGTTTTGGTCATTTCTCCCTACCATTTGTACACATGAGATCACAATTTACCATTACATCTATTGCAAAGTGCTTGAGGGACCTTAAAGACCCACGCCTTGATATGTATGGTGATTTGATTTATGAGAGTGGAAGTTCAAGAAACCCACTTTCAAATGCATTACTTCAAAACTCTATTTACTCAAAATGTAGAGTGTACAAGGATGCTTTCCTATCTTAAAATGGAAGCTCAAAAAATCAAAATCTTGATTTTAAACCTCTTCCTCCACATTTGTTGTTACAGTTGGATAATGCAGCCAGTGATAATAAGAATTGTTATGTTTTCATGTTTCTATCACTATTAATTGCACTTGGTGTCTTCATCACTATTGAGGTTGGATTCTTGATTGTGGGGCACACCCATGAATACATAGATGGAACCTACGGAAGAATGTCTTCCAACTTGAAAAGTAAAGATATATATTCTTTACTTGAGATGATGGATACATATCGCACAATAGAAGAAAAATGAGGATTTCCACCTAAACTTATTGACAAAGTGTATGACTTCAAAAGTTTTCCTAATGGGTACATCAAGGAGGGGGAAAATGCAGTAGCTGGACATCTTAATGTCCAGTACGTCTAATTTCTTGTACTCAATGATGTTCCAATTATGAGGTATAAAGAATCCATCAGAGACATTGAGTGGTCAAAAATAGTTGAGTTCTGGAATATAGATGATGAAGGTCAACCTATATTCCCCACAGGGAAGCCATCTTTCTTACGTCCCAAAGACAAGGATGTTTATTTAAAATAACTAAAGGAATGAATAACATCATACATAAAAATGTGGAAAGAGACTATTGGAAATGAGAATTAACCGATTGTTACAGAGGAATGTAATAAAAAACTAGAGTATTGGAAAAGAGTTCTTGATGCATTAGATGGAATCTACAATGACCATACACCCTTGGATGAAAGTGATTCTTCTTCTGATGATTTTTCGCCCAAGACAAGGAAAAATGTTAACGTCGATGGTAATGCACTCCATGCAATATCAAGTATTATGGATGGGGATTTTGATAATGTGACAGATGAACCGGTATATGTTGGACCCAGGTGCAACTAGCCAAAGCCAACATTCGATCCTATAATTGATGTTGAGAAGGAAAGATGTTGCTTGTTAGATCAAGAAATGAGGATGAAGGAGAGATGATTTGGATGGAAAAATCCACCTCACATATATTCTAGGACGATGACAACGAGACCCTTCATGTAAAGATTGATTGGTGGCTACTTAGCTCAAGGAAATACAAGGGAAACATTTTAGAACAATATTGGGTACCAAATCCCGATGACACAGAACTTGGATCTATTCCAATTAATACCATAGTTTGGGCATGGGTGCCAAAGATAGAAGATTGTAGGAAGACCAAGATAAATAAATGTGGTCTACAAGTTGTACTTGATATGCATGAGCAGATATAAGGAGATTAGGTGGAGGTGATTCATGAATGTGATTTTTCTTTTTGAATGACTTTTAGTATACATGAAGAAACATTTTTCAATGTTTGTAGTATAATAAATACTCTTCAAGTGACTTTTTGAAGAATTTTATATTATTTACCGCATATATGAAAATTTCACATCAAGTTCAATGTTAATTCATGTGATGATACTTTATGCGAATTAGATAACATGATTCAAATTTTAACTTTTCAATTTGTCTTTTAGATTAACACATCGTCTCACTATATCAAATGTGCATAATTATATTCATTAATGTATGTACACAACCCTTACCTTATTTCTTATTAGCTTTTGCTCACTCTCTTCAATAACACTTTGAGCTTTTCATTTTGTTCCCCTAATTATTGGTGGAGTATCCACTCGAAACGTAGGGACGTTTCAATACACACAATTAAATTCCATAAACTCTCTTTGTCATTAAGATTAATTGTGGAAATCTTCATCCTCAAGCTGTACTTGATCTGCTTGAGAAAATATAAAGAGATTAGGTGGAGATGATTCATAAATGTAATTTTGCTTTTTGAATGACTAATTAATATACATGAAGAAAAATTTGTCAATGTTTGTAGTATATCAAATATTCTCAAGCTACCTTTTGAGGAATTTTATATTATTTGCTACATATATAAAAATTTTGGTTCAACTTCAATGTTAGTTTAGGTGATGATATTTTATGTGAATGCACCTTAAAACAACTTATAGGATTGCTTTGTGAATAAATGTAAGGCACTTGCAATAACGATTGAAGTGAGTTTTCCCTATTATTCGTTATTATAGTTGATATAAATTTAATTGTACTACTATGTTGCATTCAAATTCATAATTATATTTTCTCGTGTAGACTTTAAAGTGGTGCCAACTTTGTACTTGTATATTAACTTATACTCAATAAATACAGTACTAACATTTTGAGTGTGCATGTTTTATCAGTTTGTAATCATTGTGATTGATTTTTTGGGTTAAACTATGTGTGTTTTTTAGACCAACGTTTTGAGTGGACACTCCACCCATGCTTGTTACGGGAACCATGAAAAACTCATTGTGGACTGAAAAGATTTCACGTAACTTAATCCAAAAAAATCAAGAATTAAGTAGTAACATCATGTTAGCTTTAATTCATGTTAGACATTATCATCAAATACATTGCATCACAAAGACAATTTAATCCATGTGAGATTTAATGCACTGCATGTAATATAAGTATTATAGATGGAGATTTTGATAATGTGACGGATGAACTGGTATATGTTGGACCCAAGTGCAACAAGCTAAAGCCAAGATTCAATCCTAAGATTGAAGTTGAGAAAGAAAAGATGTTGCTAGTTAGATCATGAACCGAGGATGAAGGAGAGATGATTTGGATGGCAAACACCACCTCATATATCTTCCAGATTGATGAAAGTGAGACTTTTTATGTAAATCTTGAGATGATTTGGGTACCAAACCTTGATGACACATGACTTGGATCTATTCCAGTTAATACCATAGTTTGGGCATGGATGCAAAAGAAAGAAGATTGCAGAAAGACCACGATAAATAAATGTGGTGTACAAGTTGTAATTGATTTGCTTGACTGAATATAAGGAGATTAGGTGGAGATGATTCATGAATGTAATTTTCTCTTTGAATGAGTTTTTAATATACAAGAAGAAACACTTTTCAATGTTGGTTGTATATCAAATATTCTCTTCAAACCTTTTTTGAGGAGTTTTATATTATTTGCTAATATGAAAATTTTGGTTCAACTTCTATGTTAATTCATGTGATGGTACTTTATGTGAATTATATAACACCATTCAATTTTTAACTTTTCAATTTTTTTTTTACAAAAACTCAACATGTCACTATATCAAATGTGCATAATCATATTCAATAATGAACCTTAAAACATCTTCTAGACTTCCTCTGTGAATAAATGTAAGGCACTTGCAATAAGGTTTGAAGTGACTTATCCATATTAGTTGTTATTATAATTGATATAAATTTAATTGTTCTACTCTGTTGCATTCTAATTAATATTATATTTTCTTATGTAGACTTTAAAGTGGTGCGAACTTTGTACTAGTGCAATATCTTATACTCAACAAAGACAAAGTAGTAACATTTTCAAAGTGTGGGATTTCACAGTTTGTCATCATTATGAATGATTTTCTGGATTAAGTTGTTAGTGAGTTTTTCAAACCAACATTTCAAGTGGGCAATCCATGCATGATCGTCGGGGGAACAATGTAAAATTAATTATGGTTTGAAAAGCTTTCACATAGCTTAATCCCAAAAATCAATAGGCAAGTAGTAACATTTAATGTCAATACTACATAAGTTAATAATAGTCACAACACAATATTAATATGTTGTTAAATAACTTTATATTATGTAAGAAATTTCTTACACAAATTATTAATAATTCACTAGTCAAATATTGGTGACTTTTGTTTTAATACTTAAATATAAATATTAATGATAATCAAAGTATATCATTAAATACATTTATAGGTAAAATTTCTCGCATAAATATGTTATTCATAAAATCAACATTAATTAAGTTAGTTTTTAATACACCACCACCACCAACAACAATAATAATAAATTATGTCTCTATTCTAATTCATAACTTATTTTAATCATTACTAAGATAAAACCTATTTTACTCTAAGTCATAAAAATATTTTCTCTTGTCCTCTATCAAGTGGTGTCATCTTCCAAAAATAAAACATCATACTCAAAAAAGGCTTCAACCTAGACACATTAGTTAACATAATTTCAATTAAATGAAATTCCAAGATAATAATAGCAACAAACATTGATTATTAATGTCATTAAATAACTTTAATAACAATATGTAAAAAAATCTTCTGTAATCTATTTTTCGTGATATAACCATTGATCAACTTAACTTTTATTAGAAAATATAAATAATAGTAATGTAATCTATTTTTCATGATATAACCATTGATCAACTTAACTTTTATTAGAAAATATAAATAATAGTAATATAAATAAATTATATTTCTATTCTAACGCATAATTGTTTTTTATCGTTAAAATAATAAACTTAGCATAGTAACACTTAATATATAATAGTTTTTCTTGTCACTTATAAAATGTTGCCATCCTTCTAATATATTACAACATGATACTCAACACATGCAATATTGCTTGCTACGTCGAGAATTAAAATTGTTATAGTAACAAACACATTTATATTATGTCATTAAATAGTTATTAAATAGGTCATTCTAAAATATTTCCAACCTTCTACTAGTATAGGAACTCAACACCAACAATGTACTAGTTACCATATCAAATTATAATTCAATTGCTTAATCATAGTAACATATACAATATTAATTTCATTACATAAACTTAATCGACTTACCATTTGATAAAAACTATAGATAATATTAATGGAAATTATGTAAGGAATCAAAGTCTAAGAATTTCATCATTTTGAAAGAATCAAAGTCTAGGATTTTCATCATTTTGATTTGTCACAGAGGATTAGAAAGGTGTAATTTAGGTGTTAACACAATCCCTCTCCCCTCATGTTGTAAAGGGTGCTAGCTCAATGGAAGAGCACCTGCATTACAAGCACACGACGGTGGTTCGATTCCTCCATGCCCTAACATAAATTAATAGATGATTTAAAATCTAACTATAATATAAATATTGTAAGATATCTATATTTTCAATATAAATATGCTCTTTTCAATTAAAAACATTGTTCAAATACTTCATAAATAAATAATGAACACTTGCAATAATTAATTCAATTGGTTTTCCCCCTTTCCTCTTGTATATGAAAAAAGTCAAACTATATTGCACTAATGCTTTTCTAGTTCATAATTGATTTTGATTGTTAAAATAATTAATATTAATAAACAAGAGATGATTTACTATCATCCGATATCATTAAATAAATTTATAGGTAAGAAATTTCTCATGTTAATCTATTATTCATAAAGTAAACATTCATCAACTTAGTTTTTAATACACTACCACTACCAACAATAATAATAATAAATTATGTTGCTACTTTAATTCATAATTTATTTTAATCATTACAAGGGTAAAACGTAGACTTTAAAGTCATAAAATATTTTCTCGTTTTGATTATAAGTGGTGCCAAATTCCAAAAATAAAACAACATACTCAACAAAGACAAAAATAATTACTATGACAATATTTATAATTGTTGTAATAACAAATACAATGTTGGTACTATGTTATAAAATAATTTAATCAACTTAACATTTAATACAAACTATAAATACTATTAATAGAAATTATGTAAAGATTCAAAGGCTATGAATTTTTTCTTTTTGAAAGAACTCAATCTAGCGGAAGTTCTAAATTCTAGATCCACTAAATAATTACAAATTTAATGAAATAAGTGTTCCACCCATTCCTAGTTCAAAAAATTGCTCACATGTTTTTTTTTTTACTGAATTCCCGTGGGTTTCACGAAACCAAGATTGACCCCAACATCTTACACCTCTTGGGGAAAATTAATTGTATACCCTCTAAGTATTGAATGCATCACTTGCAAAATTGGATTTTCACATGCTATCAACATCTTTTCAAATTATGTGAGAACTGTGAGGACTTGAGGCTGTGATCCTATTTCCATAATGTTCTCCATTGAAAATTTCTTAGTACTTCCCTCTCTTTTACATATCATACAAATTGGATTGATATTTGAATTCCATATTTGAATTGTATTACATCTCATACAAATTGGATTGGTATTTCAATTCTAGCATATAACTCTTGATACAAAGGAGACCTTAATACTCACTCAACCAATCAATTCTATTTTAAAATTTAAAATTTTGTATTGATTTATTTTTAAACCAACATGCTCATGCATGCCTATATGTTAAGGGACAATATCTCCCCATACTGAACTATAAAATGCTAACCAAGCTATAAAAGGCTAATCCAAATAATTAGAATTCAGTTAAATATATTTTTGATTCTTTCTATAAATTCAAATTTCATGAACATTATCCCTTAAAAAGTGAAATGAATGCATTTCAATTTGTATGAATAGAAAAATTTATTCAAGAAAAAATGTTTGTGGTTGTTTACTTCAAAAGAAAAAACAACTAGGGGTTTAACCACAATGGTGTATGGAATTACATGAAAAACCAAACATATTTTCATTTCCAATGCAATGGGGATTGATAGAAGTGGTACAACTCATCGCATTAATTCCACTAGCAATTAACCATGTCAACCCTTTCATTCATATGATGGCAATATGAGAAAGCATAACCGCTAACCTTTTAACTTAAACCATTACATTGTTATTAATGATCAGTTGATAATAACTTAATTAACGGTTTATACCAACTTGAGACCTCTTGTCACATACTACCGAAGGTTTCAAAGAGAAAATGAAGTCTTTTCGCAAGTCCATGCCTCAATTTCCACCGAAAACCACCCTACCACTTGTGAAGGGTAATCTTCTTCCCCTCATACTCGTGAGCTATAGTGGTGATAAATGAGGGAGATTTTATATAATATTAAAGGGGCATAGATCAATCTAAAAGGGCTCCAAACCTTGTTCATCCAATGATGAACCACACTCTCAATAGTCACCAGCCAAAACTTCATCGTCTATGCCATCCAATAATAGGGAAAATAGGCATGTGAGGTTAATTCTAACCTTCTATGTTTATAGAATTGAGAAATCAAAGGAAACATATGAGGGTAAATCTAGGAAAGTAAGTGGAGGTAAATCTTATTAAATAAATGAAAAAATTGAATTAGTGATAAATTGACACATGGGTAAGTAATAAAAAAAGTAATGACTAAATTCCAAATTTTCCATGTGAGGGACACATAGAAAGGTTATCAAATCTATAAATATAGGAGGGAGAGATGACAAGGTTCTCAATGCTATAATGGCATAGAATATGCTAGTAGTTTATCGGATTATTACAGGTATAAACTACTAACACTGATATCACTTCCACAGTCAATGTGAAACACCACCAATCGAATAATTCAAACTATGGTTTTGTAACCATGCACTCTTGTTTCACAAATTAACTAATAGAAACATCAACTAGACCTAATACATATAAGAAATTAAATAGTTATACTTAAGAACCTAACTATTGGAGAATCACACACTAAATTCACAATATTATGCAAACATTAAACAGAGAATCATAGGCAAAAAGTATAAATAATTTGGAACATGCTTCTACTAGAAATCAATCAAAGAAAAGATATAAATAGTGAGTGGAGTTTGCAATAGACTATTTTCATTAAACCCTGAGATCTCCTTCATATGACACCTTTATGCTCTTTTTACCCATGCTCTTGTCTACTATTTTGCATTATTCCATTTCACGCTCAATAATTTATTTATAAAATAAAGAGGATATTAGTTCAAATCACCATGATGGACTAGTTCCTCTATTTTTAGGGAAAATAAAACCAAATCCTATATAATCTCCTAAAATAAGTTAACTCCAACGATATGATAAATAAGTAATATTAAATGGAAATAAGGGAAATAAACTTCCCTTCATAAACAAACATGTCCCTTCTAAAAGCCATTACATTAGAATTGAGGGAACCAATTCCATTTTGTAAATACCTATGATCTTATAAAGGCTTGATTAGATTTCAGACTCGATATAGATGCTCTTGCATTAGACTTAAAACGTAGAAATAATTCATGGAATCTTATCCATGAGTCTTCAATGTTACCATTGTGTTGTTGTACCTTTTGAAATCTAAGTTTTTCTTGGATCCCATACCTTGCTTTGTTGTTTCTCATCTTCTTTGGTAGTATATTGCTTCATTATTGTGTGCATGATTGCTAGATTCTCTTGACCATTCACTTCTCTGATCTTCTGCATATTTAAATTCTCCTTTATCCTTATTATGTTGTATAGATTTTTTCACATATTTTTTTAGGTGTTTAGAATAAAGTTCTTGTTGACTTATCTTCTTTGTAGTCTATGCTAACAACTACTTGTCACCAGGTATAAAGTGAATTGTCACTTCATCGTTACCGTTTGGCTCTTTTAAAAAAATAAAAAAATAACCCTTCTTATTTTCCCAAACTCACTTTTAAACGAGTGAAAAGATGTTTCGAGGATGGAGAAAAATAGTTTGTTCCGAACTGCTTTTGGTAGTGGAATCACTAAGGAAATACCACGTGGTAAGTGATTTAAATTCTGATACCACTTCAATTTTTTAGAGCTTGTGGAAGTTTCATTAACGGAATAAATCACTACAATTGATGAGACTCTACTTTAATCCGCATTGTTGGTCTAATAAATTGATTTATTATCTCCTGGATTTTTAAATCTTTCAATAATTTATCACTTTATCCTCCGTCGCAGCTCTCGGTATCATGCACTTAGAGAATTACCTTAACTTCTTTTTAACACCTCCAATGTTTGCATCACCTTTGCACTTTCACTTCAGTCACAACTAATGGTAATTTTCTTGAATTATCTTTAGATCCATTCAAAGATTATTTTTTTAGACATAGCAGTGCACAAATATTTTAAAGCATCCCATGAATTTTAAATATGCCAATAAACGAATCACCTTTTAAATAACCACCAAACCTTGAACCCTTATGTCATTCGCCACTAATCCCCTAATCCCTTAATCTTGTAATCCCTTCACCTTTAATGCTTAACCTCTTAAACCCTAACCCCTAAATTTTTTTCCCTCAATCCCTTAACCCGTAAAACCCCTAACCCCCTCTAATAAATTAACACATAACACCTAATCCCTATTGTATCCACAAACAATTAATCCCTTATTGTCTAACCTCTTAAACCCCAACCCCCTAAAGAGAGATTCCAAAATCCCTTAATCAAAAAATTCCCTAACCAATAGACCCCTTGATCCCTTTACATGTTTATCTCTAAGCCTTCAACCAATAACCACTAACCCCAAGTTGACCCCCTCACCCCTAAACCACTTAAATCATATTCCCTTAACACTTAACCCCTAACCTCTTAAACACTAATAGATTAACACGTGAGCCCTAAATCCCCTAACTCCTTAAGTCTTCTCCTCTTAATTCTTGTTAATCACTTATTATCCCATAACTCTTAACTCCTTTCCCCTTAATCTCCAAAAATTAAAGATATTAAACTCTAAATAATATAACCCCTTAATTAACCCCTAATACCTAAGCCCTTAACCCCTAGCCCCTAACTCCTTAGATAAATGTAATAAAAAACACTAGATCATTTTGTAGTTATAGAATATTGCGCTAACGTTTTTTTCCCGTATCTCGTGTGTAACTCATCATGAGTTCACAAATTAATTGGAATACCGATCGTAGAAGAAAACTAGGTATAACTTCAAATTTGACTAGGGGAGAAACTCGTGTGTTGTCATTATGTTTGTCTCTTTTTTTAAAACATTAAAATAACCCTTATTATTTCCCAAACTCACTTTTAAATGAGTAAAAAGAGGTTTCGAGGCTGGAGAAAAATAGTGTGTTCCGAACTTCTTTTGGAAATGGAATCACTTAGGAAACACCACGTGGTAAGTGATTTAAATTCTCCTACCACTTCAAATTTTTAGAGCTCATGCTAGTTTCATCAGTGAAATGAACCACTACCGTTGATGAGTCTTGGCTTTAATCCGCGTTGTTGTTCTAATAAATTGCTTGTTGTTCTAATAAATTGCTTTATTATCTGCTGCATTTGCAAATCTTTGGCACTTTATCACTTTATCCTCTGCCACAACTCTTGGTATCTTGCACTTAAAGACTTACCTTCACTTCCTTTTAACACAACCAATTTTTTCATCACTTCTTCATTTTCACTTCACTCACAACTAATGGTCATTTGCGTCCTTTGACTTAGCTCTAGCTCCATTCAAAACTTCATTGTTCAAACATAGTAGCACAAAATATTTTAAAGCCTCCCAAGAATTTTAAATGTGCCAACAAAGGGATCACTTCTTAAATAACCACCAATCCCTTAACCCTTATGTCCTTAGCAATTAAGCCCTTAATCTCGCAATACCTTCACTCTTAACGCTTAACCTCTTAAACCCTAACCCCTAAGATTTGTTCCATGAATCCCTTAACCCGTAAATCTTGTGACCCCTAAACCCCTTTACCTCTAAGAACTTAACAACTAACACCTAATCCCTAGTTTATCCACAAGCACTTAAGCCCTAGTTTATCCACAAACACTTAAGCCCTTATTGTCTAACATCTTAAACCCCAACCCCCTAAACGAAGAGTCCAAAATCCCTTATGTACTAAATCGCCTAACCCCTAGACCCATTTGCATGTTTATCTCTAATCCTTCAACCACTAACCACTAACCCCGAGTTTAACTCCTTAGCCCTAAACCACTTAACCCATAAGCCATTATAACTTAACCCCTAACATCTGAAAAACTAATAGCTTAACACCTCAGCCCTAAATCCCTTAACAACTAAATCCACTAACTCCTTAAGCATTCTCCTCTTAATTCTAGTTAATCACATATTATCCCTTAACCCTTAACATCTATCCCCTTAAGCTCAAACCCTTAAAGATAAAAAAAATATAAATAATATAACCCCTTAATTAACCCCTAATACTTAAGCCCTTAACCCCTTGCCCCTAACTCCTTAGATAAATGTAATAAAAAAGGCTAGAGCATTTTGTAGTTATAGAATGCGGTAACTTTTTTGTTTCATATCCCATGTGTAACTGGCATGGCATGCTTGGGCCCACCCAATTCGTTTCATATCCTGTGTGTAACTTAACTAACATGGCATTCTCGAGCCCACCCTTTCCTAGTTCAAAGAATTGCTAACATGTTTTTGTTTTACTAAATTCCCGTGGGTTTCATGAAACCAAAATTGACCCCAACAAGTTACACCTTTTGGGGAAAACTAATTGTATGCCCTCTAAGTATTGAATGCATCACTTGCAAAATTGGATTTGCACATGCTATCAACATCTTTTCAAATTGTGTGAGAATTGTAAGGATTTGAGGTTGTGATCCTATTTCCATAATGTTCTCCATTGAAAATTTCTCATTACCTCCCTCTCTTTTATATATCATACAAATTGGATTGATATTTGAATTCTATTACATCTTATACAAATTAGAGTGGTATTTGTATTTAGTTTTTAAATTCTAGCATATAACTCTTAATACAAAGGACACCTTGATACTCATCCAACCAATCAATTTTAGCATAAAGTTTTTAATTTTTATTTTCGTATTAATTTGTTTTTGAACCAACATGTATGTTCATACATGTTAAGGGACAATATCTCCCATACTAAACTATAAAATGCTAACCAAACTATAAAAAATTAATCCAAGTAATTAGAATTCAATTAAATATATTTTTGATGTTTTTTATAATTTCAAATTTCATGAACATTATCCTTTAAAAAGCCAAATGAATAGGTTTTAATGTGTATGAATAGAAAAAAAATATTCTAAGAAAATATGTTTGTGGCTCTTAACTTCAAAAGAAAAAACAACTAGGGTTTTAACCACAATGGCGCATGACACTACAAGAAAAACCGACCATCTTTTCATTTCCGATGCAATGGAAGTGGTACAGCTCATAGCATTAATTCCATTAGCAATCAACCGTGTCAAACCTTTCATTGATACTCTGGCCAT
>LPNX010452221.1:0-14477 GCA_001517045.1 Pseudotsuga menziesii
GATATGCTGCTATGATTGGAGATTAGCATCTTGCTTTTGATCAGATAAATTTTTTAATGATTGGCAAATACTGATTCACCCCCCCTCTCAGTATTTCAACATCTTCGATGTTATAAAAATATTAATAAAATTTTGAGTAGGCTCCTAAGAGCACACTCCCCATCCCCCCTGGGGGGATTCGCACCGGTGTCCATTTTCATGGTTTTTCCTCTGCTAGTGTAGTTTGTTTCATTACTTCTCTATTTTAATTTATATTTCAATTTTATTTCAAAGTAATACAAATACTAACCCACTGCGCTATACCGAACTACTAAAAGGGAAAATATTTGAGCAGTGTAGTAATTAGAAAACTTTCATTTTTTGCACTCTTATGTTTAAAATAAACCCCCTTGCTCTCTCGAGTTTGGTTCATGGATAAGGGCTTGCCTGAGTACTGAACCTGGAAAGAGGTTCTTGGGATTTACATCTTTTAATCATAAAACTTTGTTCAAAATTATTTAAAATTAACAAGGCCTTCATTTTCGTATGCTCTACTTCCACTGTAGTTTCGTTTGATCAGTTGGTTGTATCATAAAAGGATTTAGGTGGCTAGTAATTAGTTTCACTTTTAATCAATCTCCCCAAACAACGAAAATCCAACATTGTATTTTGCTTTGTGTGGGGAAATTGTACAGAGGAAGCGGGAACTACTGAAAAGTGACTGCGGGGCCCCGTTAGGCTACATCCTTGTTGGTGTAGTGTTGAACATCCCCCCCGTGACTCCATTCAACCCACATTTCCTCGTGTGCTACCACACTTTGTGAGTTTGAACATATTCCCTGTACCTTCGTGGTATGTCGGGAACCCCCTCCTTGCTTATAATCCAGATAATTACCAGATTATTAAAACTGACCAACAATTAACCCACTCCTTAATCAACTCATCTAATAAATCTTAAAACTTACCAACGAGACACTGCAATACTTTCACTGAGACCACAACAACAACCTTTATACACAAGCTCTCCATATTCAATTGGCACTGGCCTTCCGCATTTTTATGATTAAGTCAATTTCTGCATATTGTCATGAATGGTGTTTTATCAATGCTGTTGTTATTATAATTCATTTGCAGTAACTATTTGTTAAGGTTTTAATTCATTTTACATTAACTCCTATAATCAATCATTTCTTTCATAGAGTAAAAACCGTAGATTTTACTTATCATAGGGACCACCCCCCTTGGCTTTGCTAGGAGTTGGCCTAGACGAAGGAGTCGAGTATCAGGTGACAACACTTGGCTCGAGCTTGCCCCCAAGGTCGCACCGAGTGACTTGAATATTTCGGCCATGTTACCCAAGGTGCGAATTAGGCGACAACACACTCATTAAGCATGGGAAGTTTCATGAAAATTGTAGTGTTGATTAATTTCTTTGGAGGATCAACTTTGAGATTTGAGGTAGAGCCTAGAGGAGGGGGCCATGGGGTGCTATTGATGAATAGGATCCCAATATAGGCAATATTTTTTATGATGTGCAGTTATGGGAGGAGATAACTCACATTGGTTTCCACCTCATCCCCCTTACTTTCCACCATAGCACGAGTATTTGGGGCTTCCAATTTGACGCGTAACTCATCCAAAGCACCTCCATGATCCCCTACTGCTTCTAGAGGAAGAGTGGTGCCCCTTGCCTATAAAAGGGGTAGAGGGGATCGATGATTCCTACTATTGATCATTGTACTATGTAGTATCTAGATGCCTCATGAGTCATGATCATTGATGATTCATCTCTTGAGAGACATTTATTTTGATAATTTGATGTGATTTTCTATCATTCCATCCAGAACATATTTCGGTAATTTCAGTTTATAGTCTATGTGTGATCATGATCCACCATTTGACATCTTATGCATCTTATATATTAGTTGTATTTTCATATTTATGTAGCAATGTGTTTATTTGATGTTGTTGTTGCTTTAGATGTTAAAAAAATTGAAAAAATGGTTATTTTTGTATTTTTTTTATGCTTTATGACATTTGCCGATATTTTCCGATATTTTCACTGTTGTTGCTGATAAGTTACATTCCGGACCCTCAGCGATATATTCGCCGACACGATATATGTATCTATGGGTAAGATGCACTACATCAACAAGATAGCAAGCATGCCAACTCATCAATTAGAACAACATCAACGCAGTAAGAGATCTCATCCAACATTCACTAGCAACCACCACAACATCAAATCGAACAAAAGAGAGAAGTGTATCTAAGCTAAAGCTTATATGCACCACCAATCCATTAAAACACCCAACAATGTGATCCTTGTGATAAAAATCACAAGTGCAAGCCTCATCCAATATGAGGGGTAATAGAGCCAACTTGGCTCTTTCTAAAGCCAACATGGCTTTGATACCAAATTTGAAAAATAGAGCCCAGGACCATATCAAACAGTAACCATCAATTTTAAAGGATATCAGACGAATCATAGATGACAACCCACAGTATATTATTGCACTGAAATTCATATATGTGCCATGAATTAAATTGCTACATGTATTCCTAAAAGCCATGAGTATTTGAGCCTTTCACCAGTTTGTGGTGAGATAACTCCATGTCTAGTATTCACGGCATATTCCTGTATGACATATTCCTTACAACTGTTACATATAGTATATTCTCTTACAACATTCTTTATGATATCTTCTTCATTAGTGGGAGTCATTAATTCACATGCATTTCTTATATTCTTAAGTTCATGATTTTTACTTTTCTCCTATGTCCTATGACTCATAACAGCATTTTAATAGTGACGTACAATATTTATGTTGTCTTCAAAGAAACATTAATGCCAACAGTTCTGAACTAAGGATTGAACTGAACAAAACATTTGATCATTGTATTCATTTATTGATTTTTTTATTATTATTATTACATGCAGGGATGACTTCATCAATATATGCAGACAATTTCAACTAAATGTTGAATCAAATGAAAAATCTGAACTTTACATGAAGTTTCTCTTGAAAAAGGAGTATCTAACGGGGAGGATAACATTTCTGAAGAAGGAAATGAAAGAACAATGTGTTGAAGAGGAAGAGAATGTTGTGAAACTCCAAAGCTTTGTTCATGGTAAATGTTAATAGTTTAAAAAAATCTGATACATTTTTATTTTATTAAAAAGAATGATGTTTTAAAGTACTTCAAGAAAAAATGAAAAGCAAGGAAACAGGGTAAACTGAAGATGGCATGACCTAATATGCTAGTGATAAAAAAGTGGTTGTAAATAGTGTATCAACTATGTCAACATAGACTAAAGAGACTGCAGAGAGATTGCAATAATGAAAATAAAGAAAAGAAAAAGTCGACAAAGCATTGAGATCGAGAGAGAGAGAATTCCAGTGTTACACGGAGACTCGCCCCCCTCGCTCCCTGCGCCCTGAGGGCTCGGGGCCTCTTGGGGAAACATTTCTTAGCATCCCCAAAATCAGGAAACTCTCGGAAACTCACAAGGGGGCGCGCCCTCCTGTTCTGCAGCGCGCTCCGGTGAAGGGGGGCTCCCACACGCCCCCTCCTGAAACCAAGAGGCTCCTAGACGCCCCCCATGATTTTCCCAATTTCAGTTTAAAAAAACAAAAGTTTAATTTTAATTGTTGTTTAGTCTCTATATTAGCCTATTAGGCTTAGTCTTTAGTAATTTACTATTTCACTGTTTTAGCATGCAATATCATCGATTCAATTTTTCAATTACAATGACTGAAATTAGAAATCTGAATATCAAGATTCAAATGACAAATTTGAAAATTATCATGATGAATTGTATAACATGTTTGTATTACTAATTTGCTATATTCTGATTTACATTGCACAATGATAAACTTAGTATTTACTATTTATTATTTACTTTTAGTAGTTTACATGGGATGAATCATTGAATTGTTATTGCTGGGATTTAATAATTTATAATATTAATTTTTATTAAGACCTGGATGCCCCCTGCCCCCCCGAATTTCACTAAAATTTGGGGGTGGTCTCCACACGTCCCCAATGTGCGTTTCCCTTCTCTCGCGCTCCCGCGTCCCGGAAACTTGGGGGAACATTGGAGAATTCTATATTTCCAAAATTAAAAATGAAATATAAAACTAGAAACTAGTGTCTTAACCAACTAACATTGTGCTAAAATGTAACTAAACCTGATGAACACATTATATTTTTCAACCTTATTTATTAGTGTGACCTGTGACTTTATTTCATAATGTCTAATATCACTTTAGTATTGGATAATAACACTGAAATGTCCCCATTTTTGGATTCCCCGGTTCTGCAGTCAAAGGTGGCTTTACGAGGAGTGACATGAGGATAACAGTGGACTCGGGTGATTTGGAGGAGTTCTACGGGCCCAAGCTAATCCATTCACCATGGTGCCGCCTAAAACACACTTGACCGTGGAAAAGTCTTCCAACCACTAGGTGTGTTCCAGAGGACAACTATGAGTTTAGAACCCAATGTCACCTCAAATTCTAACTCTCCGTTTAGACCCAACTCCTAAAAAGGTCAAGGGGGGTAGTCCCTATTTATTATGTTTCAAAGGTTTTGTTTTAGGAGTTAAAAGAAGATTGGATTAATTTAAGTTTTATGACAATCAACTATGCAAAAGTGCAATAATTTCAAATGACAGGCAAACTTTGCTTTGAAATTTTAACTAAATAAATCTGTAAGAATGAATACTAATCAATTGCTTGCTAAACTAGTGCCTATTTCGCTAGGGCTATGGAGTCACAAATAAACTAAATTAAACTTTACAAAACTACTAGATACACAAATTGATTTGAACTAATCACAATATACAATAACCGATCATCAAATTAAATTATTGAAAATACACTAAGCAAATAAAACCAATGGTAAGTGAAACTTGCTTGCAACTATGCCAAATCAAATAAAGAACTTGGAATAAAAAATGCTTTGAATAAAGAATGTGCAATGGAGTGCTATTGAAGTAAATGATGCAATGTTTTGCGAATGGTCCTGTACGTTTTAATTAATTTTAGGTCTCACTTGTGCTTAGGGGGTTTAGAGTGTTTGTACAAGAAAATGCAAACTAACTAAGGTGTTTACCTCCAACCCTTATCCCTCAATTGAGAGAAACTGTTGGGTGCTCAACAAGAGAGCACAAGGCTCCCTCCTAGCTCCACAAATCAGTCCCAAGGAAAAGTAGGGTGCTCAACAGGAGGACATAGAGTAACACAAAACGACATGGGTTATGTCATGCATAGGTGTCAAAGTGGGGAAAGGCTCTTCAATCTCACAGGTTTCAGTCAGAAGTCAAGGGATAAGGTAATATGGATGATATTGGATGTACGAAGGACGAGTGACAAGGTGAAACCAATACAACAAGATAAACCAAATTTTGTGCAAAGTATGGCAGAAACAACAGTCTTCAACATAAGATTCTCCAATCATTCATAACACACGTTAGGTGTAATGTCCCAAGTCTGGTGTACAGACCTGGACAATCTTCAATTCTGTAAATTATATTAAAATTTCTGAACTTGAATTAATTTACACAATGACTTCTCAGACTAAAGAAATAAGGGGTTTCTTCTGGGAAATTTGTAGGCAAAAGGAGTGAGCAATGGACCGAAAACAAAGAGATTTCAGACATGGAATTTCCTCTCCCCTAACACATTTAGATCTGGTGCCATTTAGGGTTCAGAGTCCGCACTGCGGAAACCTACTACCACGCTTCTGGGCGGCCAAACCATGAAACTAAAGAGAGTAGTTCGGTCTGTTTCAACCAGGGGCTTCTGGGAACTTGCAGACGTTTGTTCCAGCATTAATATAACATAAATAAAGTATTTATATAGTTTACTGATGTTCTAGAAAGTTCAAAGAAGTTTTGGGTGAAGTTGGGAATTTTTGGCAGTTTTGGCCAAGGAGAACCCTGCGCAGAGGATGATACAAAAATGTGGTACAACCCCAAATAAAAATGGTTCTGGAGTTTTATATGGGAAGGTGGGTCTGTTATTGACCCAAAGGAACTGACAGAGCTCAGATTGAGTTAACAGAAATGGTTTTACATCAATTTTACCAAAACTAGTTATTAAAAGCTAGTAATCTAGCTAGGGTCTAAAACAAACAGTTAAATCATCTCAAACGCATTTCTGTAAAAGATGAGAACTGTAACAGGGGTAAATATCAGTTCATTTAATATGTAAAATCCCTTCAATCACTTCCCCAACCTGACATATTCCTTATAGCACTCATTTTTATTCAATTTCCCCCATACATTGCTAAAATAGGCCTTTTAGAAAAAACTGAAGACAAGACTCTTTATGGACAGAGATGTTTCGACCTGATACATGTAATTTACAGAATATTATGACCCTACAAAACATAAATTACATCATTGACTGACCATTACAAGGATGCTCCAAAAACAAGGGGCAGTAGGCCCGGATCATGACTAGCAAGGGCTGTGAGCCTAAGTGAATCTAGGGCTTCACTGGATATGGACCTGAACTTGATGGAGGCTGCAAATAACTCTGTAAATCCTTCAATTCCTGCAATCTAGCGCTCCACACTTGCAATGGAAGAAAAGGGGATGGAAGGAGAGGGGAATGGAAGGCTGGGGCTCATCTCCTTGTAGTCTGAGGCACAACACTCAGAAGTAATGCTCACATAAGCATTCAACAATAAAATCAACAACCAAACTGAAGCAATGGGTTTGAATTTATCTTTTATAGACTTATGGATGACCTGCTTAGTAAGTTGAGGCTAATGGTGATCTGTGAGAGCAAGTCAACCCCGTGGGTGACCTAACCCTAGCCACAAAAGTGCCCCCTTTGGGAAATTAGGCAAGTAGGACCATGTGGAATTGTTTCTAATTCTAAATCATTCTTCACAATTAGAAACTGCACCCTCCCTTAGTCAAAAGATGCCTCTTTTGAGTTATGACAACTTTCTGCTTTTCTTGGCTCATAAGGAAACTCTTTCTTTCCTTAAAAAACTTTCCTGCTTTCGCCTCTTTCTGCTTTTTCTGCTTTTAGGGAACTTCCCTTTATTCTCTTGCTTGCTTTTGTCATGGACTTTCTTATTTTTACCAAGGAAAGTTGACTAGCTTTCCCCAATGCACCCTCCTAACATGGCAGCCTTAATTCCACATCATTATTGTGCATAATAAATAAAATTGCTGAAATAAAATTAAATACATGCCTTAGAACATTTATTAGTAAAAATTTATCCTAGGAGGAATAATTAATAACAACTTGAGCCCCTAGGAACTTAGCATGGTCAACACTTTTAATGGTCAATTTGAGGGAACATGACAGTCCTCCTTGTTGCCGCCTAATTCACACTTTTAGGAACAAGAAAGTCACAACCTGCTATGTGTGTCCTTGGGGGCAAGCGAGAGCTGGGGACCACTGTCACCACAGTCCACAACTCCTCCGTTTAGGCAAGATCCCAACAGAGCCAAGGGGGGAAGTCCCTACGGAAGACTAAGTTCCTGATTTATTAATTAATTACAAATTAAAGGTATCTTATTAAGGTGTGAGGCCAAGGTTTTGAGAGATGACAGTCAAACCAATGCAAGATGCAATATTTTAATGACACTCAATCCTTTTAATATAACCAGTGCCTAAGTAATGGAGTCAGAGAATGCAACTTTCAATGGATGCAGTCTAAGTTAATTATTCCACAGGTTAAGTTATCTAAAAATGAGATGAGATCAAACTATGAACAATATACACAGTTAGGAAAGATTTATGAACAATATTATCAAGATAAATGAAAAAATATATAATCACAGTTGAGTAATATGAACAGTATTAGACAGTTGAGCAGTAATGTTATGAATAAACTTGATGATGACAATGCTCAGATAAATAGCAGAAAAATGTAAACCAGTTGATTAATATCCACAAGTTAGAAAATTATTAGGTTTGCTTTGCAGGTGCAACAACAACTTAAAGGAAACAAGTGCAATATTGGAGTGAAATGCTGCTGAAATGAAAATGTTATAGAACCGGTTTTGCAATGTCTCTTGGTTCGTTTTAATAAATTTTATTAAAGTTGAAATCTTTGATTAAGTTTTAGATCCGGTGGTGTGACTACTCCAATCTAGTATTTCTCAAGTCAAAGAGGGAATGCTGGTGCGCTCAACAAAGTGGGAGCAAAGCCCACCCGTAGCTCCCAAGTCAAACCCCAATGCCCCGGTGCTCAACAAGGAGGACGTAGAACGTCTAGAGACCCCCCACGGTCTTCTACCCCAAGTAGATTCCGAGGTCACTGTTTTTAATCAACCGGAAAAATAGCAAGATGGATGCCTATTAAACTAAACTCCTCTACCCCCTGTACCCCGAAGGGTGATAACCGAGTAGAGGAACAGGGGCTAAATTCGTTGTTGGTTAATTTTAGGGGTAAATTTTAAGTCTTGGTGATTAGCATGCAAAGTTAATTTTATACTATCAACAAGATCAACCAAGCGGTATCCCTTATGGGAGATGCTGGTACTTGATCTCGGACTGAAAAGCAAAATGTGAAGGTTTGTAGCAGAAAAATGAATTTGTTTTAATTAAACTAAGCCCCCACTTCTCCTGCTTTTCATACCCAACTTGAAGTCCCTAAAGGGAGATGACAAGTGGGACAGAGGATACACCGTATCAGTGGGTTGTATGATTACTCTTTTGACAGAAATAAAATTTAGATTTAACTACTTTGAACAGAAACTTAAAAGAAAAATGCAATTAGCTAAAACAATACCTAACCACACAACAATCTCCGTAACAGAGATGGTGGTCTGTAACAGAGATAGTGGGTAAACAGAAATAAAAAATGATTAACCTAACGTCACTTCAATCCCTTAAGGGAATGTGGGTAAACAGAAATAAAACTTGCATAAAAATAAATCTAAGCAACTAGTGTTCTAGGCTATCTCTACACTACTCATATACAGATTTACAACAGCTTTCAAAGATTTAGAGAATACCCCAAAGAGAACTTCTCTTTTGAGGTTTACAATCTTGTAGAAGAAAGAGAAGAAATGTGGTTTTTTGGCCTCTTTTGGACCAAAACTTTTCTAAGGCTTTTCTAGGCAAATTTGGGCAGCATAACCCCCTCTTCTGTGCATAAACCTGCAACAAACCAGCAACTTTACTTGCTGGAGTTTACTGCAGAAACACTAAAACAGAAAGTTAGCACAGATTAGTGTAAAACCCAGAAAATTTACTGAAAAAATCTGAACTTGAAATTTTGGAAAAATAAAGTTTTAGTGGTTTAAAAATGAATGTTTTGACCTCAAAATGATGCATTAACAGCAGATTTATAACTCTATACTAATCTATAATGGAAGAAAGCCATAAAACAAGGGTTTTATTCACTATACAGTGAATAAAACTCAGTTTTAGGAGAGAGAAAGATAGATGGACGAAAATGCAAATTTGAAGATGAAACCCTTGGAGAGATGTCCTTGGCTTGGAAAACCTGTAAACAAATACTAGATCTGCAAAAATATGTAAGCCTAGTGATGAATATCTAACAATATCTACAAAATACTTTGAAGAAATTTGCTAAATAATTCACAAAAGAGGGTAAAAATACTTCTATTCTCTAATCTCTCCACAAAATACTTTGTGGAGAGCTAACTAGACTAATACAAATATGCAAAACAAATACAAGATACAAGTTACCTCAACAATAGAACATGAAAAATGTAGAACAACAACACCATGTCCCTCCAAATAATTTCCTTGATTATGGCCCAACTAGGGCAAGATTTGAGTACAAGAAGCCTCTAGGGCTTGAGCAAAATAGCTAGGGCAAAATATTGAAGAAGAGAAGAGAGGCAATATTTTAGCAGCATAACAATATCATGAGAGATCTCTTTTAAATAAGGGAGTGAGACCCTCATTATATAGTTGAGGAGCAACCCCAACCCCCTAAAGATCAATGGCCAAGATTAGATCTCCACCACTAGATCTAGGTATATTGACTTTGCACCCCTCTTAACCAATCAAATCAATGGGCGCCCTTCCTTGTCTTGTCATATAATAATAATAAAAAAGGTCATTTTAGGGTTGGCGCTCCCCTTATGTGGTGGTTTGGAGTGGCTGGTTGACTTCCTTAGCTAGACGCCACCCTAGATCTATTTCCATACTATTTCAAACCCTTAGATCTAGGGTTTTTTACTTGCTGCCCCTTTGGAATGGTCCCAAGCCTTGAGATGTGGGCTCTAACCACTAGCCGCCACCTCCTTGTGCCCCTTTCCCACTAGTCGCTTGCTTGGAAAGGGGTTTTACCATGGAATAAGCCATAAAAATGGCTGGCCGCCACCTCTTTATGCTCTTTTCTAAGTGACGCCTACCTAAACTTAGGGTTTGGCCACTTAATATTTATTTGGACCACCTCTTAATGTAGCGCCCCCTTTATGTTTAGGGTTTGGACCATGCTTAAGTCCCAAAACAAATATTTAACCTCTTAGACTTAGGCTAAATATATTAATCCACCTTAGATTTAATTTTTTAATTTTGACTTAGGAAAAATTAAAAATAAGCCTGGAAAAATCATATCTTGGCCATGGGGGGGTGGAAAATTTTGAAATAAATTTTCCTAGGCTTAACAACCCCCAAACAAAATTACCATGGCATTACTTGACTTTTTACTTCAAAATCAAATAATGTGAATTTTAACTTAGGAAGGAATTTAATAATTCCCTAGGGGAGATAGACCCCTCTTGACCAAAATTGGTCTATCTCTTCAACCCCTTGTCCGAATGACATGGGACTCGAAACAGTGGCTTAGGGGGTTTCATAGCAATTTACCTTGCATTCATGGCCCCTATTACAAAGTGCCAGTGCTTGAGCAATTACATTATTACATCAAAACTTAGTTAATTAACCACCAAGGGGTGAAATTAATTAACTAGAAAAATAAAAATACAACAACATAACAAAACTCCGCAAGACTCTAGAGATGCCTAGCATGGTCACGAATAACATTTTGAACCCTTAGCCACCCCATGGACTTGATTATTAGAACACCCGTCACCACTTTGGAGGATTTTGAGTGAAAAAACCTAACCAATAAAAATCGTTAAAGAACAAGATTAATTGGAAAGGAAAAAAACACTCGATGAGGGGACTTCCCTAACAATCAGTTCCATGGTGTGGCATCCATATCATATGACCCACACTATCACATAGAATTACATTAATTTTCCCACGCAGGGGAGCGGACATTTCGTTTTACAAAGGGGCAATTGCCCTGCGGAAGTGAAAAATCCTCAGATTTTTCCAAGGTACAATTTTTACAATTATGTACATCTTCATGTACATGAAGTTGCCACCTAGTCGAAATAGATGGGCAACATCTGGCTCCAACTAGGGGACATGTGTTCGATCATCGGAGAGCATATGAGAACTCCAGACTCCTGCAACCACAAATTCTCACCAATAACCAACATAATGCCTTAAGCAAAAACCAATAAATAAACAATAAACAATATAAATGAATGAAATTGCTATACATATATGCATAAACAATAAACGAGTGAAATAATACAAAACTTCAAAGAAATGCAAGGGAAAAGGGTTAGAGATACGTTACAGAAGGGTGTCCCTTTGGACACCACGTTGACTCTATGTGTAATAAAACTTGAGCTGTTGACCATTCCTTGGAATGTTCAATGGCTCACCATCCAAGTGACTCAGGTTGAAAGAATTTGGACCTGCAACTGATCTGATCACATAAGGGCCTAACCATAGGCTGTCAAATTTTTCATGCTTCCCTGGCTTTTCTCTGCCTTTGTCCCATAGGACAACTGTATCCCCCACTTTGAAGTCTCTCTGTCTAGCTGACTTATCAAAGGCTTTCTTTGTATTTACTTGACTTTTGAAGTTCTAATCATAAGCTTTTCTCCTTATTTCATCCAACTCCACTAATTGATTTATTCTGTTTTGGAGTGCAGACTCTTCTATGTCAAACTCTCGGAGCAACTGATACATTGGCAGGGTAAGGTGAACTGGTAGCTGTGCTTCTACACCATATACCAACTCAAAAGGACTCTTGCCTGTAGATGCTTTCTTTGTTATTCTATTAGCCCATAAAGCATGTTTTATTTTACTGTCCCAAGACCTTTTGTTTTCCCCAACAATTTTCTTGACTATGGTCATTAGATTTTTCTTACTAGATTCTGCTTGACCATTTCCTTGAGGATAATAATCTGATGCATGAGATAAAACTATGCCATACTTCAAACAAAATGCAGACATTTCTGCCGAACAAAAGGCCTTAGCATTATCTGTTACTATCTTTGAAGGCACTTCAAATCTTGTTATTATCCTATCTTCAAGAAAATCCATGATTACTTTTTCATTTGCTGACTTAGTAGGAATGGCTTCAACCCATTTAGTAAAGTAATCTGTAGCTGTTATAATCCATGAAAAACCATTACTTGTGTTGCCCACCTATTTCAACTAGGTGGCAACCTCATGTACATTGAAAATGTACATTATGTGCAGTTTGTACCATGAAAAAATTCTGGGGATTTTTCATTCAGCAGGGCAATTATGCCCCTTTTGTACACGAAATGTCCGCTCCCCTGCGTGGGATAATTAATGTAACTTTATATGTCATCATGGGTCATTCCTCTAAGGATGTCACCATGGACTTTATTATCAGGGAAGTCCTCTTCACTGAGTGTTTTTTTTCCCTTCCAGTTAATTTTGTTAATTAACAATTTTAATTGGTTGGGTTTTTCACTCACCAATCCTCCAAAGTGGTGAATTGGCGTTCTGATAATCAAGCCCATGAGGTGGCTAAGGTTTCAAGTTGTTGTCCATGACCATGCTAGCCATATCTTGTAGTCTTGCGGAATTTCGTTAGGATTTTAATTTCTATTTTGATTTTTTCTTCATTAATTAACTTTACCATTTGGTGGTTAATTAATTAAGTTTCGATGTAATAATGTAATTTATTGAACCTTGGCATTTTGTAATAGGGGCTATGAATGCAAATGAAAAAGCTATGACACCCCCTAAGCCATTGGTTCAAGTCCCATGTCATTCTGACAAGGAGTTGGGAAGTTGGACCAATTTTGGTTAAGACAAGGTATTTTTTCATAGGAAATTAATCTAATTTCCAAGGGTGAAAAATTAAATTATTTGATTTTGAAGGAAAAAATCAAATAAGGCCATGGTAATTAAGTTTGGGAGGTGGCTAATCATAGTTAATTTCTATTTAAATAAACCCCCCCATGGTCAAAATAAATTTTTGAAGATTTCCCAAGTGGGGTGCCCCTCTTGTCTTAATAAAAGATATAAAAAAAATAAAATAATTAAAGATTAAAAATTAAAAAATTAAAATATTAAAAATTAAAATTTGAGTCAAAAGGGGGCCCCACTTGAGTCATGGAAACCCTAGATTTAAGGGTTAAGCTTTATTGTGACATGGATCTATCTTTTTTACCATTGATTTGAAAAGGCACCCTTGCTTATGATTGGTGGATGGCTTGCAAAGTCAACAAACCTAGATCTAGTGGTGGAGATCTAATCTAGATCTAGATCTAATCTTGACCATTGATTTTCAAGGGGTTAGGGTTTCTCCTCAACTATATAATGAGGGTCTCACTCTCTCATTTCTCAACTTCTCTCATGCTATTGTTATGCTGCTGAAATCTCTCCCTATTCTCCTCTCATATTCTCTCAAGCATTTGGCCCAAGCCTCTTGCTATTGTTGTATTGAATCTTGCCCTAGTTGGGCTATAATAGAAGAAAGCTTTGGAGGGATATTGTGCCGTCATTCTACATTACATACATCTTTTGGTGAGGTAACTTGCATATGTACTTATTTGATTTGCATTTGTATTAGCTTAGATAGCTCTCCACAAAGTATTTTGTGGAGGGATTTGTAAGTAGAAGTATTTCTGCTTCCATTTGTGAGTTATTAATAAGATTTATCAAAGTATTTTGGTAGATTTATTGGGTACTCACCTCTTTGCTTACATTTTACAGCTCTCTCATAAGTTTATTTACAGGTTTTCCAAGCCAAGGACATCTCTCAAAGGGTTTCTTTTTTCAAAATTTCATTTCGGCCATTTTTTTTTTCCTTCCTAAAACTGGGTTTTATTCACTGTATAGTGAATATAACCCTTGTTTTAGGGCTTTCATCCATTATATATTAGTATAAAGCTTTAAATCTGCTGTTTATATGTCATTTTCAGCCCAAAAATGTTCATTTTTAACCACTAAAATTTCAGTTTTTCCAAATTTTTAAGTTCAGTTTTTTTTATAAAATTTCTGGGTTTTACAATAATCTGTGCTAACTTTCTGATTCAGTTTTCTACAGTAATTTCCAGCAAGTAAAGTTGCTGGTTTTTTGCAGGTTTATGCACAAAAGAGGGGGTTATGTCGCCCAAAATTGCCTAGAAAAAACCCAGAAAAAATTTTGGTCCAAAAGGGACCCAAAAAACCACTTCTTCTCTTCTCTTCTAAAGGATTGTA
>LPNX010452235.1:0-18960 GCA_001517045.1 Pseudotsuga menziesii
AAAGTGAAACCAGGTGGTGCACATTGAATATGGCAGCAGATCAAAAGTTGTTGGACTTAGCTGGAAGTCTCCTTCAAATGATTTCCAAGACCCAAGAGAAGCTTGGGGAGATGCTCAAGATACAGAGAAGGCAGAATGAGATGAACCACCAGATTTTGCAAGACTCTATTGGTTTGCAAAGGGAGGTGAAAAGCCTTCTGGGAGAAATCGACAAAGGAAAGGAAGGTGGATCAGCGATGGGACATTCGTCCAAGCGACCCGATAAGAAACGGTCCAGGCATGAAGGCTCAAAGGAAATTGAGCAGGTAAAGATGAAGCAGCCAGTGAGATACTGGAGATGCAGAGGACATCATTTACGCCGAGACTGCCCAATGAGGGAACATGATGAAGGCAGTAGCCGCAAAGTTCCTAGACTTCGGGATCAGCTGGAAGCTGAGAACCAGCAGGAGAAGTCCATGGAAGCCGAGGGGATTGGTCTTGAACGTTCAACATAAATGATTGAATGTGGGACAGATATGCAATTTTGAAATTTTGATGAGAAATTATATATGTATTGTATATATATGTAATGGAACACCGAGGACGGTGTTACTCCAAGGGGGAGGGGAATGTAATGTCCCCAGTTTTGACCCCGTTTACATGATGTATATATTGTAATTAATCATGGTGAGGAGCTCAAGGAAAAATCCCCACCATCGATTTTGTTGTGTGTGTGTTTCGGCGATGGGGATAGTTGCCGATGGTTTATCATGCCATTTGGCACATTATAATTCGACATCATGTAAATATGCACATCAATTAAAACTAAAACCACAACCAACTATGGTAGTGCAACGTTGAATGAAAAGGGCATGGTTCCAAAGGATAAGGGGTGGGGGATGTCAAACCTTGGTTTATGGGGGAAAAACCCATGTGTTGCCACCTTGTTTGTTTTGCCACCTTTCTTGTTTCACCAAACTCTTCAATGACTTGGTTTTGTTGTTGGGGGTAGTTATGGCTGGTGGTTGAGGTAGTTATTGCTTTTGGGAGTGGGGTAGCAGGACTGTCAGTCCCTTGCCCACGCGCCCACTCCACCCATTACTGCATCCACTCCTTTCTTCCATGATTTCCCCATTCTCCCATGGTCAGTTGGTGCCACATGACTGTCTGTTATCCCTCACACACTCTCCATTACGTAGGTTCTCTGTGGTCTGTTCGTCTTTCTTTGGGGATTTCCTGTTCATCCGTGCACTGAGGAAGTGGTCTGTTCATCTTCCTCACGCAGAGGTCGGTTCTGTCTTCCTCATGCGCTGGTCGAGGGTTCCCTCTTTGGTTTTGCGCATGCTGCGAGCTGGGAGAGCAGCCTCACGGGCATGAATTTCTGCTGTGTATGCGGCCTGCTGTTGATTTCACCCATGTTTTGGGTTGTTGTTGTTCTTCCCACGATTTTCGGATGTGGCGGCGAGTCCAATTTCTTCTTCAATTGTGGACTGAGTGTGCGTTTTCCATGTTGTGAGCCGTGCTCACGAAATTTGTTTTGGAACTGTTGTCTTCCCTGTGTTTTGTTGGCTGTGGTGTTCAATTTCATTTTGAGCCGTCGTGGATTTCCAATCCATTGGTTGAGTTTTCCTCTGTTCACGCTGGGAGTTGGCTTCTCCTCTGTTTTGTGGACTGCGTGATGTTGCCCTCATTCACTATGAAGTTGGGCTGCTGCAGATTGTTGGAGTTTGAATTCTCTTTCGTTTGAGACTGTCTGAGTTTTTTTGGCCACGTCAGGGCCAAGAAAAACTCTGTGTCACCTTGTGGGATTGAGCTGTGCTCATCTTTTGTTTGGGATTATCCCCGGTTGCCTTTGCTTCTTCACAGGGCTATGAAGGGATGGTTTTGCTGCATGTAAGCAGTGGTTGGTCTTTGGACTGTGCTGGCTTGGCCGGTCTGTTGATGGCCTGATAAACCCAGCTATGTTGGTTTGCTGAGTGTGTCCCCTGGCTATGTGTAAGCCTGCATTGACCCTTATCCTTGGAGGAATCATGCCCAGCTTGGGGGTGGCAGCATTGCTGAGAGATTGATGAGCAAGCTGGATTATGGTTGGGTGGAACGTTGCAGCGACTTAGCTGGTTGCAGGATTCTTCATCAAAAGATAAGTACCGTTGCTATTTCATCTCTGCAATTATATTGATGTTTAATGAGTTATGATGAACATGCTGAATGCTGGTTTATGAATATGTTTGCTTCCGTTGAATGTTTGAGGAATTATGCATCTTGTATGATGTTTTATGCACTCTGTTATGCATGTTGTTTAAACTTTTAATACCATCATTTTTCTTGTTTATGTTCATGGGGCTGTTTGCCCAGTTGAGTGATTGGTGTTGGTCACATCCTCTTCGCCGGTCAGAGGGTCGGGGACGTGACAGACGATTACATGGCGCCAAGAATACATTCGAAGTGGAAGATTACCCGAATGAGAAAAAATTGTATATATATAAATATCAAGTTTTACATATAGTCTCGAAGAGATTTCTTTTAAATGTTATATAAATATGATTATAATAAAAATAATATAAACAAACAAATCAATAGTTTTCTTTATTTATTTTATTATTATTTTATCTATTTATGAAAAGACATACTATTTCTTGAAGAGGTGTGTGTTTATGAAAAGGTGTGATGGTTATGAAGAGTTACATTGAAGATTGTTGAAGAACTATAAGTATGCCGAGATATGAATGAAAGAATGTGTGTCTAAAACCAATGCATTGAAGACCAAGTGCAGAAGTGATGCAGTCCAAGAAATTGATGAGGAAATTCATTCCAAGGGTGGTTGGGTGGTGCTAGGGCAGGCTACTTGCCTGCTAGGGGGCTTTAGTCTCCTCCAGTAGTGGCTGGAAAATAAGGTATAAATATATCCTTGTCTCTGGGTGTAGGCGGAATCTAGGGTGTTGGTGCATCCTTTAGTGGTGGCTGAAAATATATTTTGTAAATAACAAATTTTGGAGAATAGAACGAATTGGTGGTTTACCCAAATTGGGTTTCCACACTAAAAATCCGTGTTCTGTGTTCATTGTTGATTTCATGGTTTTGATTAAAGTTCGAATAAGTGGATTAAATAGTAAAAATTATAAATACTGATTCACCCCCCCTCTCTCAGTATTTACCAATATTCCATCAATTGGTATCAGAGCCGGTTCCTTCACCACAGTTTAACCACTGGAAGGAAGATCCTATCAAAATCATCATGGACCACCAAAAAGGGATGGCCAATAACAAACCTCCACTCTTTACAGGAGAAAACTATGCTTACTGGAGTGTGAGGATGAAGGCTCATTTGATGTCCCTTGGATGGAGGGCATGGGCAGCAACTCAAGAAGTGTATAATATAGGAGACCAAGCACCTACAGATCCAAAGCAAGTAAGCGAATATGATGGAAATGCCAAATCCTTAAATGCAATCTTGAATGGGTTGGAAGACACTGTTTTTCCAAAAGTTATGAGTTGCAAGATTGCCAAGGAAGCCTGGGACAAACTAAAAATGATTTATGAAGGTGAATCTAAAGTCAAAGAATCTAAGCTTCAGATATATAAGGGGCAGTTTGAGAGCCTTAACATGAAGGAAGAATAAAATATTGGGCAATACCTTTTAAGGGTAGATGAGGTAGTCAATGCCATTAGAAGTGTTGGAGGGGAATTAGAAGAAATAACAGTTGTTAAAAAGGTACTAAGAACACTTCCAATGAAGTATGACTCAAAAATATCCACCTTAGAAGAATGAGATGATCTTAGTTCAATGACTATGGATCAACTACATGGGATCCTCACTGCATACAAGATGAGAACATGACAAAACAAAACTTCAAAAGGAGAAGCAGCATTCAAAGTGACCAAGAAAACAAAACATCAAAAACAAAACACTCAGAATGACCATAATGAAGAATATGATGAGGAAGAAGCCAATTTCATTAAGAAACTTCAGAAGGGATCAGGAAAGTATAAAGGCAAGCTTCCTTTCAAGTGTTTCAATTGTGGCAAAATTGGCCACTTTCAATCCAAATGTCCTTATTCCAAAAAGGACTTTGAGGCTGAAGATGCCAAAAGTAAGCAATACAAAAAGGGAGGAAAACCCGACTATAAGAAAAACCACAAAGGAAAAAAGAACTTCTATTCAAAAGAAGAAGAAGACAACAGTTCATCAAAGGTCAGTGACAGTGAAGATGAAGTTCTTTTTGTAGGTATTGAAGAATCAGATGATTCAGAAGAAATTGAGCATAAGAAAGAGTCAAAAGATGAAGCAGATATCGATGTAAAAAAGGAACTATTCAGTGCTTTGGATGGATTGAAAAGATACAAAAGTAAATATAGACAATTGAAAAACTATATAGTTGAACAGGAGGAAGAACATGAACAGAAAGAAGAAGAGATGGAGAAAATCATAAGCAAACTGAAACTACAAATTCACGAACCTAATAAGATAGAAGAAAGGTTGGAGGAATCTCTTAGAGAAAAAGAATCAATTTGTGAAAGAATGGAGGAAGAATTAGCTCACCTAAGAAGAAAACTTGAAACAAAATTCATTCAAAACAAATATGAGAACAGTTCTAAGACTTTAGATGAGATTATATCTGCACAAAGAAATCCAAGTAATAAAAATGGATTAGGTTATTCTCAAGAAGAAAATCAAGTTGAACCAAAATCATATGCAACTACTCTTCTCAGTTTGTTCAAAAAGGAAGAAGAAAAGACAAAGAATGTTCATAGCTACAGAAGACCACTTTCATCCATCAAACAAGAAATCAAGGCAACCCCAAAAAGGGTTTATACAAACAGGTTTCCTTACATCTTTCCTGGTTACTGTTTTGCGTGCTCTAATTTTGGACACAAAGCTGTGAATTGTAGAGCATATGAGAAGAAATTGAAAAGCAAAAATTATAACCTCAAAAACAATCAACCAGTTAGTCAAATTAAGAGTAGAAATTATAACTCATTTGCACCTCTACAAGAAAGGGTTTTAAAATGCTTCAACTGTCATAAATATGGGCATAAAGCAAGAGACTGTAGATTAATGGAAGTCTCAGAAAAAGAAAAGGAAATTAAGGAGCAAAATTTTTTGGAGAGAAAGATCATTAGATGAGAAATGTCATATTGCCCTAAAATCCCTAGATAAAGGAGATGTCTGGTATGTTGACAGTGGGTGTTCAAAACATATGATAAGAGATGAAGAAAAAAAGGTAAAGTTACATTTGGTGACAATGCTTCAAGTAACATTCGTGGGAAGGGCACTGTGAAATTGGGAAAGGCCAAAGCCAAGAATGTGTTGCTAGTTGAAAATATGAAACCTAGTTTATTAAGTGTCAGCCAAACGTGTGATCAGGGACACATCTGCATCTTCGATTCCAAAAAATGTGAGATTAGGAGAAAAGACTCAGGAAAAGTGGTTGATACTGCATCTATAACTCTTGAGAATGTATACATATTAAATACAAAGCTGGATGAAGAATGTCATATAAATTTTCTGGATGAAATCTGGCTATGGCATAGGAGGTTGGGGCACATTAATTTTGACAATTTAGTAAAAGTCAGAAACCTTGGGGCAGTAAGAAACATGCCAAAAATCACAAAACCTTGAAACCCCATATGTAGACACTGTCAACTAGGGAAGCAAACTAGAATAAGGTTCAGAACAAAAGAATATTTAACCTCGAAACCTCTAGAGCTGGTTCACACTGACCTCTGTGGACCTACAAGAACTAAAAGTTTGCAAGGAGAGTCCTACTTTATGTTATTTATTGATGATTTTACTAGAATGTCTTGGATATTTTTTCTCAAGGAAAAATCAGAAGCATTTGAAAGATTCGAAGCTTTTAAAATTCTTGTTGAAAATGAAACAGAAGCAAAAATCAAATGTCTTAGATCCAACAATGGTGGTGAGTTCACCTCAAAAGAGTTTGATCTCTTCTGTGAAACTCATGGAATTAAGAGACAATTCTCAGCAGCCAAAACACCTCAGCAAAATGGGGTTGTTGAGAGGAAGAATAAAACAGTCCAGGAGGCTGCAAGAACGATGATCAATGAAACAAAACTGTCTGATGGGTATTGGAGAGAAGCTGCAAGCACAGTAGTATACATCTTGAATAGAGGTCAGCTCAGGATTAATAGTAATAAGACTCCTTATGAGCTATGGTTTGGGAGAGTTCACATATGTAAAGTACTTTAAAGTTTTTGGTAGTAAATGTTACATCAAAAGACTTGATGAGGATCTTGGAAAATTTGATGATAGATCTGATGAAGGTATTTTTCTTGGATATGCTTCTACCAAAAAGGCATACAGATGCTACAATCTTAGATTACATAAGATTATTGGAAGTGCAGATGTCAAAGTAGATGACTTGAAAACCAAGAACTTCAAACACCAAGAAGCCATACTCGATAGTGAAAGTGATGATGATGATGAGGAGACAATTGATACACAAAAAAAAGTAGAAGGAAAAGAAGGAATACAAGAAGATGAAATCAATACAAATGAAGAAAGAGAAGAATCTCCTAGAAGAGACACCAAGACACCCTCCAGAATAATCCAAAAGAATCATCCTGAAGATCAGATCATTAGAGATAAAGATGCAGGAGTACAAACAAGAAGAAAATTGCTATATCAAATAGAGATAGCACTATTGTCATGTATTGAGCCCAGCTCAATTAAAGAGGCATGCAAAGATGAGACCTGGGTCAAAGAAATGAATGAGGAATTGGACCAAATTGAAAAAAATCAGACCTGGGATTTGGTTCCAAGACCAAAAGACAAGAATGTCATTGGGACCAAATGGGTATTCAAAAATAAAATGAATGAAGATGGACAAGTTGTCAGGAACAAGGCTATATTGGTGTGTAAAGGCTATGCCCAAGTTGAAGGAGTTGATTTTGGAGAAACTTTTGCACCTGTGGCTAGATTGGAGGCAATTAGAATATTTCTAGCCTTTGCTAGTTACAAAAGGTTGAAAGTATATAAGATGGATGTCAAATCAGAATTCCTTAATGGGTACTTAGAAGAAGAGGTTTACATTGAGAAACCAGAAGGTAGTCAGATGACTGATAAAAGAAACTATGTCTGCAAATTAAAGAAGGCACTCTATGGGCTAAAACAAGCACCTAGAGCATGGTATGCAAGATTGGATTCTTACCTGCAATTACAAGGTTTTAAGAGAGGATCAACAGACAATAATCTCTACTATAAAATTATAAATTATATGATGATTATCGTAGAAATTTATGTTGATGACATAATATTTGGAAGTGATGATGAAAAGATGAGCACGAAATTTGCCAAATTGATGCAGCAAGAGTTTCAGATGTCTCTACTTGGTGAACTCAACTACTTCCTGGGTTTGCAAATTATACAATCCAATAAAGGAATTTTTATACATCAAACTAAATATGTATAAGATATACTCAGAAAATTCCACTTTGAAGATTGCAAACCAGTGAGTACACCTATGACTGTGGCCTGTAAGCTTAGTAAAGAATATGAGTCCAAAAATGTTGATAAAAAATCCTATAGGTCAATGATTGGAAGTCTGCTATATGTTACTGCCTCTAGGCCAGACATCAAGCAAGCTGTTGGGATGGTTGCTAGATTCCAATCAGCACCAAAAGAGAGTCATGTTCAATCAGTAAAAAGAATCTTTAGGTACCTGAAGGGAACTATAAACTTTGGACTTTGGTATCTAAGCAAGAAATCCTTCTCCTTAAAATCCTATTCAGATGCTAACTGGGTTGGCTGTGTAGATGATAGAAAGAGCACAAGTGGAGGAGCCTTTTTCTTGGGAGAATCTCTTGTTTCTTGGATAAGTAAAAAACATACCTCAATCTCCCTATCCATCACTGAAGCAGAATACATTGCAGCAGCAGAGTGCTGTACACAGATCAAATGGATGAAACAAACCCTACAAGATATTAAGGTTGTGTTTGAAAAGCCCACTGTCATCCATTGTGACAACACAAGTGCCATAAGTTTGTCCAAAAACCCTATCCAACACTCCAAGGCAAAACATATTCCTATAAAATATCACTATTTGAGAGAGCAAGCTGCAAGAAAGAATATCAGACTTGATTATATTCCGACACATGAACAAGTAGCAGACATATTTACTAAGCCTTTGAATAGGGATGTGTTTGAGCATCTCAGGCAAAAGCTGGGTGTAATTCCCTCTCCAAATTAAAACAAAAATGTGATGCATCTAGTTAGGGGGAGACATGATTGCTGTCACAGTGAGTTTATTAGCCCTTTGTCTTTGATGTCAAAGGGGGAGAGAAGTCTGGTAATTGCCATCAATGCCAAAGGGGGAGATTGTTGGCAATATGGTAGATAGCTTTGTTAGCATTGATGTCAATATATGAGAGGATGGAGAATTAGTGAACTGAAGTATGGAAGTCTTATGACACTACAAAAGTAACTTGAGGGTGCTGAAAAGGAGTTGGATGAGTATCAACTTAGTGGGAAATCAATGCTAAGGGAAGAGGTAACTGGGAATGATATTGCTGAAATAGTCAGCAAATGGACTGGTATTCCCATATCCAAACTTCAGCAGTATGAGAAAGAGAAGCTTTTGAAGTTGGATGTGGAATTGCATAAGCGTGTTGTTGGTCAAGATCCAACTGTGAAATCTATAGCAGAAGCAATCCAACGATCTAGGGCTGGTCTGTCAGACCCCCATCGTCCTATTGCAAGCTTCATGTTTATGGGTCCAACAAGAGTTGGCAAAACAAAATTAGATAAGGCTCTTGCGTCTTATTTATTTAACACTGATGAAGCTCTTGTGAGAATTGACATGAGTGAATACATGGAGAAGCATGCATTTTCAAGGTTGATCGGAGCTCCACCTGGGTATGTGGGTTATGAAGAAGGGGGGTAGTTGACTGAGTCTATATGTAGAAGGCCTTATGCAGTAATTCTGTTTGATGAAATTGAGAAGGAACATACACATGCCTTCAATATTCTACTTCATATTTTAGATGATGGAAGGGTTAGTAATTCTCAGGGTCAAACTGTAAGCTTCACCAACACTGTCATTATTATGACTTCCAACATTGGTTCTCAGTACATTCTAAATAGCCTCGATGAACAAGCTGGCTCAAAAGAGGAAATTTATGAAAAGACAAAGAAGAGGGTTATGGATGCAGCTCAAATGACATTCTAGCCTGAGTTTATGAATCGTATTGATGAGTATATTGTCTTCCAACATTTAGACCGTGAACAAATTAACAACATTGTAAAATTATAGATTGATCGGGTAAATTTGGAAATACAACAAGTCGAGTGTGACTATCATCTCAACAGAGTGACTGTGTTGAAGGACACCATTGTTGACTGAACGATTGCCTGGTTGCATTGACAAAGCAATATTGAAAACCCTGCAACTGTTGCATTGAACATCCAGAGCAAAGAAACACAAAAAACTCAAAAGTAACAGCAACCGTTGATCAAATAAACGAATGGTCAATATTGAGTTTCCCAATGGGATATATCCCACATTGGCCATGGAGAAAACATTCTATGGGTTTATATACCCCAACGTTTCACCTCTACTTCAACGCGTAGTGCAAAGGTAGTGTGGGGGCTCTGGGTGATTGGACTCCATGAGAAGCTCACCAGCCTGGAGCCCGGGACGACCTGTCAAGCCCCTTTTTGCTACACATGGCAAATGGTGCTAGCTCGACGACGTGACTGGCGTGGAAAACGGTGTCAGCTCAATGATGTGGATGGTGTCTATGAAATGCCATGGTGGCAAATGCTCGTAGGTCGAAGTCCGATATGACACAGAGAAAATGATCCGTCATTGTAAGGTGGACGATGACATGGTGCCAAGTGTACATCCAATTTGGAAGATTGCCCCAACATGGCAATGGAAAATGTGGCTGAGGACGATTACATGGCGCCAAGAATACGTTCGAATTGGAGGATTGCCCGAATGAGAAAAATTTGTATATATATATATATAAATATCAAGTTTTACATATAGTCTCGAAGAGATTTCTTTTAAATGTTAAATAAATATGATTATAATAAAAATAATATAAGCAAACAAATCAATAGTTTGCTTTATTTATTTTATTATTATTTTATCTATTTATGAAAAGACATACTATTTCTTGAAGAGGTGTGTGTTTATGAAAAGGTGTGATGGTTATGAAGAGTTACATTGAAGATTGTTGAAGAACTATAAGTACACCGAGATATGAATGAAAGAATGTGTGTTTGCAACCAATGCATTGAAGACCAAGTGCAGAAGTGAAGCAGTCCAAGAAATTGATGAGGAAATTCATTCCAAGGGTGGTTGGGTGGTGCTAGGGTAGGCTACTTGCCTTCTAGGGAGCTTTAGTCTCCTCCAGTAGTGGCTGGAAAACAGGGTATAAATATATCCTTGTCTGTGGGTGCAGGAAGAATCTAGGGTGTTGGTGCATCCTTCAGTGGTGGCTGAAAAAATCTTTTGTAAATAACAAATTTTGAAGAATAGAACGAATTGGTGGTTTACCCAAATTGGGCTTCCACATTAAAAATATGTGTTCTATGTTCATTGTTGATTTCATGGTTTTGATTAAAGTTTGAATAAGTGGATTAAATAGTAAAAATTATAAATACTGATTCACCCCTCCCTCTCTGTATTTACCAATATTCCATCAGTAGCCTTTGTTAAGCCTTCAACAACATCTTTGTTCAAAGGCTAGGGCCCGCCTTCTTACAGAGTTTCCCGTAGTAGTAGATGTTTTAGTCTAGTTATTTATGTTTAGTGTAGGATTTCAGCTTGATTCATTCATAGTTAGCTACAAGAGAATTCACTAAATAATTGCATTATCAATTTCCCTTTGGTTTGCTATAATAGTGTGGTGTGACAATAGACTATGTAGGATAATACTTTCCCTTATGCAAAGTGTGTTAATTAGTACTAGTTGTTACAGACATACTCAGCTCATGTGTGGTATTGTCTTTTTTCTTTCTTAGAGTTTGTGAATTAGATAGATCATTGCTTTTATGAATTGGTTGTTTTGATTGATGGTTTGCGATTGTTCTGATTTGGTAAAATCGGATTTAACTTTCTGCAAAAGTAATTCTAGGTCAATTCATTCTTAGATTATAAACTACAGGATTGATATTGTAGGAATCAGAAGTCCTTTATAGTTCCTAGATTAATGATTTAATTTGGTTTTCTACAGGAAGATGAGTTGACTGAGTAGTGATTAGGATTGAATGAGTTGTATTTTATTCATCAGCTACTAAAAATGTTTATGTATATATTTTTCTAGTTAGCTTTGAAATAAACAGACTTCCGTGGGTTGACAATTTATATTGAGCAGTCTGGTTGTTACGAAAATTAATGAGTATATAGAGTGACAAACATTGCTCAAACGCAATAAGTCATGTAGGTTATCCTTGGATGTAACAACTCCTGGAGAATCTCGTAGGTGATCTTTGGATGTAATCAGTCCTAATATGTTTCTATGCTAGAAATAGAGAGAGATCAAAAGTCACAGATGCATGATATCTCACATGAGAAATGAGACAGGTTATCTGAGCAGAAAAGACCATGTTGTAGCAGGTTGTTCGGACGTAATCAATCCTGTAGGTTGTCTGAATGTAAATACAAGTCTTGGCATGATACGCAGGTTACTCAAACGTAATCAGTCCTAGCATGATACGCAGGTTACTCAGACGTAATCAGTCCTGAGACATGTTCTGAATGTAAATATGAGCCCTAGTGTGATACACATGTTATTCAGATGTAATAAGTCCTATGGGTTGTTCGAGTGTAATAAGGATCCCTAGCATCGTACACAAGTTACTCAGATGTAATACACCCGAAGGTTGTCTGAATGGAAAAAATATCATGGACATAGTTTGTTCAGATGTAAGAAATCCTTGAGGTTGATCTAGAATGTAAAATCCCTGCTGTAGCAGGTTTTTCAGTCGTAATCAGTCCTTACATATATATCTATACATGTGTGTGTTCCCATGTTGGAGATGATAAGGTCACGAAGCACTTGAGGTGAACCTACGAAATTCTTCTATGCTGGTAGAACGTCGGTTGACCGTGGAGTGATGTAATGCACTTGGTGTGCTACTAGGTGATTCTTGCATAGTGGATGTTACAAGTTATCTCAATGATGTGAAATATCTTGGCATACTAATATGGTGATAGAATGCATGTGGTCTGTATTTAGGATGTGCTCTGTTTGTTTTGTTTTGTTTTGTCCAGGACAAGAGATATTATACGGGATATGATGAGATAAAGGTAGGAGACATAGATTATTATCATAGCAATGTAAATAAGGTCCTATACTATTTGCATGCAATGGATTGCTCATAGATGTGATGAATACATGGACGAGGATTAGGCGTACACCCAGCATGAAAACGGGTTTGCTTTATAGAAAATTTCGATGACAGATAGTACCTTTCGATGATCGATATGAATACGATGATAGAAGTAACTATGATGATGACTCTGTGATTATGACTAGACCATATGTGTTGATCATTGCGGAAGAGAGAAAATACCTTCATAGTTAAGAGGGAGTGTTGATGTATGTGTAAATTTGGAATATATTATGATGTATATTATCACTATATGTTGTTGTACCCCATCGGAGATGTGTTTTCCTCCTTTCAGAATGTCATTATTTTATATAGACCTTTAGGTACAACCTTTGTTGCAATTTGGGAAATAGTCCCCATTAAAACATCTTGTAATGTTTTTTGGATTCTCTCTAGGAGAAGTTGGCCATGTTAGGGTAAGAGGTCGGCCCCAGTCATGTAATAGGTCAGTCACTTGATTAGTATAAATAGGGAGGTTCTCTCACTCATTTATACACACGTCACACCCAATCAAGTTTGCATGAGAGATAGAGAGAGAGACGAGGAGAGATAGATATTTTTTGAAGACTTCTTATTACTCGGATTGTTCGTCTTATAACACAGTCCTTTTTACTGTCACTATTCGGAGGAAGTTTGCGGAGTTTTCTCCTTTATGGTTTCCCAGGTGAAAATATTTGTGTCTTGTGTACATGTTATATCTTATGCATATTGTTTTACTTGTTGTGCTTTGAGATAAATATCCTAACTAATCTAATAGGATCTAATAAAAACTAACACCTACTACCGGCCTTTATTTTTGTGGTGGTGCCAAAACTTATACCATTTGCTAAATGGCCTATTCTTTCCTTCCATTATGGTCGGTTGTCATTAGACTTGTTTCCTCCCTTTCATTTGACCAACTCTGACTGCTTTCTCATCCATTGGGATGATTTATTGACGAACCCCATCTAACTGTCCTTAAACTAACCATTCCATCCGTCGAAAACCACCATCGAGTTTTCCTCGATCTGTTCCATCTCTAGTTGGATATCCTACAGCTTGGCTACATTCATTCTTCACCTTAGGTATAGTGAAGTGCATAGCTCCTCTTCCACAATAGTTTTTGTTGATTGTATTTTTTGCTAGGAATTGTTGTCTAGTTTCTCCCTATTGGAGGGTATTTATTATGCTTCCCATCTGTCTCTTTACTCCTCTCATTGGACTTCCTTTTGACCTTCCCCAAATTTATTGGTGAAACTCAACTGCTCTTGTCGACTTTTCCCTCCATGGTGGTTTCCTCGTCAGAACCTTAATCAACATTATGTCGGTCTGGTTCACATCACCTTTCCTCAGTAAGTTTTCCAATATCCTTCCGACCGCATTCCTCTTCTTCTGGGATTATTGACACATCTCTTTCGTTGACCTCACATTGATGGTTTACATATCGTATGCAAGTTTCTCTTTAGTCTTCGATAGACTCACTATTTTTGGTGTAGAATTAACCTCTATTGCAAGTCTCCACACGACCTCCATTTCGTATTCTACCCTCTTTGACCATGGATGTCAGCTCTGGTTGATGTCATTAGTTCCTCTATAGTATTCATGGCCTCCTTTCCATTTCTCTCTGTACTCCTTTGCAAGTGCTTCTTCGACTCATTGGTCAAAATTTCTACCTCTGCTAGGCATCCCTACAAATTCCTCTTCATTCTAGAGTCTTCATCACCTTCAACTCCTTGACGGTATTCTCAATGCTCTCTTCCTTGGCCGCGTCGGTATTCCCATCAACAACTCCATCAACAATTTCTTGTATGCAATTATTTCAGTGAAGGTTTTCGTGCACCTCCACTTCATCGATCATTTCTGCAAATGAAACTATCCCCTTATCAGCAGTATCTTCATCTGACTACTCTATCTCATTATCTCCATATTTGTCCTATATTTATTTTTCCATATTGGTAGTCTCTTCCTCCGAATTCTCCTAAGATTTATCGACTGACTCTCCTTCTGTCGCTGGTCGTCATAACTCAACCATTTCTGTGGGCTCCTTCCATTCTTATTGGATCCTCTCGGTGGAATCTCCCAACATTGATACTCCTTCTGGGAATGATTTGTCGGATTCCTCTTATGCAGAATCTCCTTCACACCTGTCGACTTGTGTTCTTCGTAGCATCTAAATCCTCTTCTCAATCCCTTCACGGATCTCATCGGTCTCCTCGAATGTGAGGATTTTCTTCCATGACATCAAGGCTTTCATTAGTTTATCTCGGTTTGTTGGCGTCTCCAGCCTTTACGTTGTCTCCAAATATTATAGCTTCATCACTGTCACCCTGCATCGGAAACCTTATTCAAGGTTGAATCCTCTCTCTTTCTTATCGCTTATACACCTTTACACTTTGTAGTGATCTTCTAGACTCCTCGATTGATTCCTTCTTTCTTATAATTTTTCTCAACATCTCTACACAACCTTGCTGTTGTAACTACTTCATTGCTTCTACTATTCAACTGGGATTATATCCTCTTCTCCAAGAGGTACTCGGGTACTTGACTAGAAAATACATCACTGCAGTTAGCCCAATGATGCAATATTCCACTTGGCCATTGGTCGACTCTACCCAACACTCTTATTGGATTCTCTCAGTCCTTCACTTTGACTGCCTACAACTCTACCCACAACTACAGCTATGGAGCTACAACTCTCCAAATTCCACATATTTATCTTTCTCTACAACCTGGTTATGGACAACTCTACCCCACATCCTATGGGAGATATCCCTCTTCCACATCTCTACCCAATTGCAACTAGAGATGTTTCTTCACCCAATCACAACTAGGTTCCACTTCACTCAAAAACTCTACCCAAATGCAATTGGAGTCACCTTATCCTTCCTATTGTAACTAGAGTCTTCATGCAGGATACTCCTTCCACTTTGATACCACTTGGTGCAAACGACCTCTACCATTTCCTTTCAGAGTCACGCAACTCTGATACCAACTTGATGCAAACACGTCGACCTAGTGCGGTCAGCTTGATCAAAACGTACAAAACAAACAAAACACACAAAACACACAAAACTGACCTGTAAGATTTTGAAATGCACAACATCACAACAAAAGTTCCAAGTCATGTGACATTGTTGCCTAGATCTAGGTAGAAAAAACAATCTCACTTAGAATTATTTGCACAAAGAGATAGTGAGAATATAGAAGAAATATTGGATAGAACACTAGAGGAAAATCACTCGAGTGGGAAGTTTTCCACTCTTTTTATTGAGCAAAAACCCAATACAATATATAGGCATTATTACATGCAATACCTTGGGAAAATGCTATGGGCTACCAAATACCATATGAGTAGCTCACATTAATGGTGGCTTATCTTGACTAATTCCCCCAATCTATGACATCGTGCCAAGTGTAACTCCAAGTAGTGGCCATAATGAGGTGAAATGAACCTATATGGACCATGAAGTGGTTAGGCTAGACAAAAAGTGTGAAAGGAACCATCATGAGGGTACTAGAGGTAGTTTAGTGTCTTGGTTTTGAACCATTAATGAAAAATTTGAACAAATCCTCAATAGGGTACACCCAGTCTTCTTAAAATGGGAAATGTAATAAATACCCCATAAAGGAAGCATAGAGGGGTGCATTGACTCCATAGAATAAGGAAAGGAGTGGGTAAGTGGGAAAACAATATTTTATGGAATAAACACTAGTCTTAGTGGGTCAAATGTGGAAAAACTACGATCCAAGACACTATACTAGGAACTAGAACCATTTTCACATGGAACAACTTATACTAAACACTTGGAACCTTATGGAAATATTATTAACCAAGGTATACATGGGAAATATGTTACAACACCCCCCCACCCCGTTAATCCAAAATGCTTGTGATCAATTATTGAGGGCCCAAGCAACAAGGCTTATGGTCAACCTTTACATTATTAATCCATGTGAATTGAGGAAAGAGGAAAAACCACATGGGGAAAATCCTCCCTAAAAAATGGACATGAAAGAAAAACCAAAATTTGTATACACTCCATACTAAATGAATATGTCTGGAGGAATCTTCTTCTTGGGAATAAGTGGATCATGCTCCCAAAACATGTCCTTGATTTCTTCAACAATGGAAGTAAGCAAATCTAGAAGCCATTTGAACTTGCATACCGAACCAAGTAGGGTGAGAACAACTCCAAGTGGATAAAGAAACACTTGAAACTTTAGCTTCGAACCAAAAACCCATTCCCATGCTCCAAGTGCATGTTGGTGTCCTCCATCTTCTGTGAAAATCTGAAAATTGGTGCTAGAAATCATATAGGAATACATAAGAAGCATAGATCCAAGGAGAGCGAATGCAACATATCCAATCTTTGATCCTTCTTCTGAAACATCCAAGGGATCACTCTTTTGCATACTAGAAGAGTAAATATAAGAATCATGGAAGAACAATGATGAGACATGGAATATCTTCTCTTCAACAATATTGCTGGAAACAAATCATATGTTATATTCATGAAAAACAAATGAATACATAGAGGAAGAAAGTTGAACTGGATCATTTGTTAAATCTTCTACCATTTCTTCATGTACCTGCAAACAACACTCTTTGAGATTCCTTACTTCGACAGCATGCTTGAGAAAGGCCAAAAGGCCAAACCAAATGACCAAGGTAATGACTAGAAGCAAAAAATGATATTGTTTTGCATCATACTAACTCTAATAACATGTAATATTTTGGAATGCACAACATCACAACAAAATTTATGTGAAAATTTATCCCAAGATTAGATCAATTGAACTCACAAAATTGCTTAAAAAACATGCATAGATCCACTCAAATTGGAGACTGAAATTGGTGCATAACACAAAATTGAATTGATTAAGTTTACATCATCCAACCTTATAAAGTAATATGATGTCCAAATATATAATTACATCATATAGTTGAATGCCTAAGGAGGCAAGTTGAATCCCCACAAAAAGCAGGCTTACTAAAAGTCAAAATCCCCCCTAAGTGGATAAAACACTTTCCAAACCATTCAAGGAGGTCACTAATTGGATGAATGAACTGTATCAGATGATAAGTGATGGAAATTGAATATACTCATGCTTTTAGGAGAGAAAAATATGGAGTATGAGTTGTGCAAAAAACAAGGCAGTTGCCAAGTGACTATCTTTCACCTTTTGCCTTAAAAGTTGTTTAAAAGAAGTCAAACTCAGGATAAGGAACGAATGCGCACTTACTAAACTAGGAAGTCTATAAATTTGTCAAAATATTATCCAGAATCTAATGAAGGCACTCCTGGAGGTGGTTTATGCAAGTTTTGACCAAAAGGTGCAAGTGGATGGTAACTAGATAGTGTGGGACCTATGAAATTAATCAAAAAGATTAATTATTTTATCCTAAGCATGGGAATGGGTTTTTGGTTATTCTAAAAACCCCTATTAATCCTAACTTATGTGAAATATCAGAAATATATCAGATATATAGGGCCTAGAAACAAGGCTTAGTCACCCTTTACATATTGTTTGTCCATGCAAAACAAGGAAAGAGGAAAAACCACAAACTGGAAAATCCTCACATAAACATGGACATGAACAAAATTTTGTGAAATATTGTATTCAATCAGTATTCTCCACATGATCAGATATTCCAAGTAGTGATTTGATATTTTTGAAGGTCTTCTCAAAGAATTATTTGGTGAATATGTCTACAACTTGCTCAGATGATGCATAGTAGTGCAACGCAATGATCCCATCATGCGCACATCCTCTGATTTAGTGCATATGGATCTCGACGTGTTTAATTCAATTCCAATGTAATGGGCCTATTGAGATTCAAAAAGTACTTTGGTTTTCACAATAAATGAATGTGGAAGTGTTAGATTCGATCCCAAACTCTCCAATTATTCCCTGCAACCACAAACATTGAGTAGTCGCATTCACAGCTCCTTTGTATTCTGCCTCTATAGAAAAAATGAAATGGCACTTTTATTTTTACCTAACCAGTTGATTGATCCATATGAAAGTATAAACACATGTCTAGAAGTTTATTTTCTATCAGTGTTATCACCTACCCAATCAGAGTTAGTAAAACCAACTAACTCTAGGTCAAATTTTGCAACATAGTGAATCCCATGAGTCTTTGTTCCTTGCACAAAGTGAAAGATTCTCTTTGGTTCCTTCCAATGGATGTAATTTGACTGATCCATTGATTGATCTGTGTATCTATATTCATAGGAAATATCAAGTCGAGTGTGATTCAAATAGAGCAGACAACCAACTAGATGCCTATACAGTGTGTTGTTTACCAAAGGAGTTGAATTCACTTGTTCAAGCTTAACTCCTGAAAGAAAAGGAGTCTTGTTCGGACTGCAATCCTTCATGTTAAAATTTATTATTAGGTCTGAAGCATGCTTGGACTGATGTACTTTGATCCCAATATTTGATTGAGAAACCTCAAGCCCCAAAAATTGGCTTAACTGTCCCAAATCAGTCATGGAGAATGTATGGTTCAATGCATCCTTCAAGGAGGCAATTTATTTCATGGAAATTCCTATGATCAGAAGGTAATACACATACAAAACAATAATTATTATTGAACCATGAATAAACTTCAAATATACATTTGGATCATACTTGCA
>LPNX010452235.1:19180-77815 GCA_001517045.1 Pseudotsuga menziesii
TTCATTCTTCAGGAGCGAATGGTATTCTTCTTTCATGGTTGTCTACCATATTGGATATTCTAATGATTCTTCATATGTTTTTGGATTTTATTCAGCCATCAAATAATACTTCTTATAAAATCATGGGTCCTTGATAGAAAGGGCACTCTTGATATGAGATCTAGTTCTTCTAGGATCACTAGGATTCCCTGCTAGTTCCTAGACTACTTGAATGGTATTCTCTCCCCACTTTGGTATTGTAGGAGTGTTATTTTATGCAATTAATTCTTAATTATCAAACATATCATAATCAGAAAACTTATTAGATTCTTCACTTACAACCAGTGGTGGAGGTGGTGAAGAGGGTTCTCCAATTTCTGTTGTTGGCATGGGCTCTTCTTCAAATTGAACACTCCTATAAATGAAGTATTTTTTGAGTGCCCATGTTGATCATATTATAACCTTTGTAATATTTTGAATACCCAACAAATAGTCACCCTTGAATTTTGGGTTCCAAATCCTTCCTCTTTTCTGGTGGAATTCTAGCCTAAGCTTTAGAGCCAAAAATCCTGAAATGAGATACATCAGGCTTGTGTCCACTCCAAGCTTAAAAAGGAGTGATTCCATCAATATATTTGTGAGGAACCATATTTTGGATATAGGATTCACAATTGATTGCTTCATCCCAAAACTTTGGTGGCAAATAGTTACACTCCATCATGCAAGTGGCCATCTCCTTGAGAGATCTATTATTCCTTTCATCAACACCATTATGATAAGGTGTGTAAGGAATAGAGTGTTGCATTTGGATACATGAATATTGACAATATTGAATAAACTCATATTTGACATATTCACCACCATTATAAAATCTAAGGATTTTGTGATTTCTTCCAAACTGGTTCTCAACCAAGTATTTAAAACCTTTGAAGAGGTAAAAAACTTTTGACTTGTACTTGAGAAAAAAGACCCAACAATATAAAGAAAATTCATTAATGAAGGCTAGGAAATATTTGGCTTGACTCATTGACATATGAGGGAAAGGACCAACAATTTCATTGTGAATAAGCTCAACGGGTGCAGAAGTTCGCTCATGAATGACTCTCTCATACTTGTGCTTTGGGTGTTTTCTTAGAATGCATCCTTGACATACACATTTACAAAATTTGATTTTTGGAAACCCTCTGACCATGTATTTGTCACACAAATCAAATAGGTACTTGTAGTTTAGATGGCGAAACATTCCATCCCATAGCTTTCTAGCTTCATTAGCATGGCTAAGGGGAACATAAGGGTTTGAAAAGGGCATGAAGTGTGAGAACTTGTACACTTTAGAGCTATGATCAACAAAGCCTTTTGCTATGAATCTACCATTCACAATTTCAGTGATTTCAACATCATTGGGAGAGAAGGCAACCTTCTTAGGAGACCCAGTGTGGGTCATATGATAAATTGACAAGAGATTAGAAACAATACTTGGGACATACACAACATTATTGAAGGAACCATGGTCAAGATATATTCTACCCTTCCCTTTACTTTCAGTTTTAGAAGCATCTCCCAAAACAATTTTGGACCATTCAAATCATCAAGAGAGGAGAAGGACTCCCTTGTCAAATCCATGTGTCTTGAAGCTCCAGAATCTATGATAAAGGAAGGAGATCTTACAGTTCTTTCTACCAATGCATGAAACCTCTCCTTGTCTTCAAATTTTGATGCACTCTCCTTCTACTTTGCGCATTCAGGAAGAAATATGTTGTGCTTTTCAAGGATTTGAGTGAACATATCAATTTGTTTCTTCATGAAAGAACTCTCAGGGTGATAGCCCTTTCCACAACATGCACACTTACTCATTTCACCTTTACATTTCTTATTCTATGAATTCTTCTTTGAGCTTGAAGACTCCTCATGAGAATTTGAGTTGACTTTCTTTTGATGAGGAGGCTTCTTTGAATTCTTCTTGCCTTTGGAATCCACCTTCAAATCTCCAACAACCAAAGCTTGATCTTTGGAAGGCTTGATGGTGCCCATCATGACCAACTTATCTTGCTCTTGGGTCAAGGATTCCATGAAATATTCAAGTGAAGGCATATTCTAGTTTCGAACTGTCAATTTTTTCGCCTGGAAGGTTGATACAAACACTGAATGGTCATGGCCAAGATTTGAAAGGATATCTAAGACTAGTTGTTCATCTTTCTTTTCAATACCATAATGCTTTAACTGAAGAACAAGAGATTTGAACTTGGAGAAGTAGACTTGTAAGGACTCGAAATTTATTGGACTCAGTGATACAAGCTCATTCTCTAGTGAATGTCCCCTCATTTCATCTATCTTTTCAAATAAGGTTTAGAGTTTCTCCCATACTTCATTTCGTGATGTCAATCCATCTAGATGGAAAAGAAGGTCTCTGGAAATGTTGATGCACAAGAGACCATACACCTCATCTCTCCTATTGTGACACTTGATCTTCTCTCATTCTACATTGGGATCAACCTCAGTTTCCATGATCACTCTAAAGAGGAATTTAATCCTTCACAAAATATCCATCTATTCCTTCCATTACAAGTAGTTGAATGGAGTCAAGATGATATGCTGAGATTGATCCATTTCTTCAACAACTACACCTTTAAAATATTGAATGCGCTCCCTAAGAGAGTGATTTCCATCCTGAAAAAGAAATAATAGAGCAGAACAATCAAGCTAAAGTAGCTCTGATACCATGTGAAAATTAATCCCAAGCTTAGATCAATTGAACTCACAAAATTGCTTTAAAAACATGTATAGATCCACTCAAATCGGAGACTGAAATTTGTGCATAACAAAAACTTGAATTGATCAAGTTTACATAAGCCAACCTTATAAAATAATAGGTTGTCCAAATATAATTACATCAGATATTTGAATGCCTAAGGAGGCAAGTTTAATCCTCAGAAAAGCAGGCTTACTAAAAGTCAAAAACCCCCCACTAGGTGAATAAAACACTTTACAAACTAGTCAAGGAGGTCACAAATTAGATGAATGAAGTGTAGCTGTTGATAAGTGATGTAAATTGAATATACTCATGTTTTCAAGAGAGACAAATATGGAGTATTAGTTGTGCAAAAAACAAGGCAGTTGCTAAGTGACTAGCTTTCAACTTTTTCCTTAAAAGCTGCTTAAAAGTAGTCAAACTCGGGATAAGGAAGGAATGCACAATTACTAAACTAGGAAGTCTGCAGAGTTGTCAGAATCTTATCTAGAATCTAATGAATGTGCTCCTAGAGGCATTTTAGGCAAGATTTGACCAAATGGTGCAAGTGGATGCCAACTATATAGTGTGGGACCTAGGAAAATAATAAAAAATATTAATTATTTTATCCTAAGTATGGTAATGGGTTTTGGTTATTCTAACAGTTTTTGGGTCATGTGACATTCAATCCTATATCTAGATAGAAAAAAAACCCCACTTATAATTCTTTGTACAAAGAGATAGTAAGAATACAGAAGAAATATTGGATAGAACACTAGAGGAAAATCACTCCAGTGGGAAGTTTTCCAATCTGTTCATTGAGCAAAAACCCAGTACAATATATAGGAATTATTAGATGAAATACCTTGGGAAAATACCATGGGATACAAAATACTATATGAGCATCTCACATTATTCTTGGCTTATCTTTACTAATTCCCTCAATCTATGACATTATGCCGAGTGTAACTCCAAGTAGTGGCCATAATGAGGTGGAATGAACCTAGATGGACCATGAAGTGGTTAGGATAGTCAACAAGTGTGAAAGGAACCATCACGAGGGCGCTAGAGGTGGTTTAATGGCTTGGTTTTGGACCATTAATGAGAAATTTGACCAAATCCTCAAGAGGGTGCACCCAGTCTCCTTAAAACATGAAATGCAATAAATACCCCATAAATGAAGTGTAGATGGGTGCATTGACTCCATACAATAAGGAAAGGAGTGGGTAAGTGGAAAAACAGATTTTAAGGTATAACCATTAGCCTAAGTGGGTCAAATGTGGACGAACTAGGATCCAAGATACTAGACTAGGAACTAGAACCATTTTCACATGGACAACTTACACTAAGCACTTGGAACCTTATGCAACGATTATAAACCAAGATATAGATGGGAAATATGTTCCAACACATAATGCCAAGAATTATGGCTTGTATTAATATCATAAGACAAATTACGTATGTGCTTACAACTAAGGGTGAAGTCACTTGTGGCTCAGTGAGCCCTATACATTAGAACATATCTCTATGGTTGTACATGGTCTATCTCCAGCTCAAAGGAGAAATATAAATACAATTATAAGGGTTTGAGCCCCTTCTCTCTTACCTCAATGGCTATTTATACAAGTTGTCATTTTTCTTAGGTGTCTTATAGAAGTTTCTATCTTCCTTTGAAAATATCCATGGCGCACAGTTCCATCTAGCCTCCTCACCATCCACCATCACTACTCTATAACTGATACACCTACCCTTTGTTGTGTCCTAGACACGGTCTGTCCTTCTGTAGTCTTGGAATTTGACATTCTCGAAATTCCCATTGGTCAACTCTCAACTGTTACTTGTTGGTTCTAATTAGTCTCCTAGTGCAACTGCTTGCTCCACATCTTTATATCGGCATTCCTCTTGACTTCCTTCACTTACTATCTTCCTTTTTGTCTGTAAGAATCCCCTTCGACCAGACTACTCTCACTTAGTCTTCATCTCCATCTTGTATCCCATGATTGACCATGACTTTATAAACATTCCCATGACGCTTCTTTCTTCATGTCGACCTTTCACTCGTCAACCTCCTCGTCCCCACAACCAATCACACATGGTCTCTACTTCGACTGTTACGCAATTAATTCTACCACATCGACTTCTCTAGCTTGAATTATTCTATTTTTGTCTGTCGGTGTTATCATCAACCATAATTCACTTTGGTCTGTTGGATCACAATAGCCATATTCTATAATTGTAACTCAGTGGTTGTACCTCATGTCAACACCTTCCCTGTCGACTACTTGCTTTGACTAGACCAACAGTCATTTGTCCTCTTTCTTCGACCACTTCATGATAGCTGGTATCCTCTTTGTTACTTCATCACTAATCTACTTAGGTAGTCGACTAGTTTCTCACATTTGGCCACGACTTGGAATTCTTCCACAAGTCGTCTCTTGGTCATCCTGACCATCTAGGGCCACTACCCTTTCTTTCACACAGAAGGGATTGACTCTTCCCTTGCGACCGTAGTCACTCGTCTTTATCTTGTCTAGTCTCGATCAACCAAATATTCTCAACCATCTTCGTCAACCACTCAGTCCTCCGACTGATCCTTCCTCCACTGCGAATTTTGACTGCAACTGCTCGCCACCACTTCTGGTCTATCACTCGACCACTTCTTTAAGAATATAAGTCTTACATATTCGAAAATTTATTTTTATATATAATTGATGATTTATACAATAAGTCCATACGGATTATATATTTAGGAAGACACACCTATAAACAATGTGTCCTTCTAATGTCAAAATTTACATAAATAATTAATAACATAAATTAGAAATTAATAATTAATTAATAAATGTAAAATATGTTTGGTATATTACAAGTCTTCCCGCTCTGAAAATATTTGACCATGAATCTACTATGAGCGTGTTGCAACTAGATTTTTTGTCGTGAATAATGGTGCCATGGTTTAGCAATTCTTGAAATAATTAAATTGCATTTCCATTCAAATATTTTCATGCATATGATTCCGTAGATAAATGAATAACAACTATATGAGGTATTCTTCTGATCTTCTAATCTGATGGTGTTCTTTTAATATTCTAATTTGATGTAGATTTCTAGGACATCTTGAGCTATGGCCCCTGGTAGAATTTTCATCTTTTCATTTGTCACAACATCTTCTGAATTTTGTTCTTCTACGTTATCCTGATCGTTTGTCGCAGCTTCTTCTTAGACTCGTTCTTCTACGTTATCCTGGTCATTCTTGGCAGCATGTTCTGGGTTTTGTTCTTCTACGTTAACCTGATCATTCGTCACAGCATGTTTTGGGTTTCGTTCATCTACTTTATCCTGATCATTTGTCGCAGCATCTTCTGGGTTTCGTTCTTCTATGTTATCCTCATATTCATCAGTATTTGGTGTTTCATTGTTACAATTTATGAAATAACCATCTTCTTTAGAATTGGCATTGGCTTTAGGATTCTCATCAGATGAAACTATCCTTTTGTCATTCTTATTCTCAAGTAATTTTTCTTCAAGTTCATTTTGATCTTCTCTACTCTGGGCTTTATCATTGTCCCTTTCATCTTTTGTTTCATTGTATGTGTTATTGCCTTTATTAACATGTCCTTGGCTTTGTTTTGGGTTATGAGCTAGGCTTACAACCCGAATTTGTTTTCGAGCTTCATGAGCTGATTTTATAGATTTTCCAGCGGGCTTATTAATGTTCCTTACTTCCCTTCCTTGTAAGAAGCTGCAACAAAATTCTAGTAGACGTACGTATTTTTGAATGAGTATCGTATTTTGAGGTTTGTATTTAGGGTGTCTTTTATTATCCCTCCCGGATTCTGGTGGCCAAAATATTTTGCGAGGAGGAATATAAGGAGGCGGTCGTTGTGACCTCCCTTCCTTTCGGGTTGAAGTAGAGATTTCAGACTCTTCCCTACTAGTATCATCTTTATATTCATCATTATAGTGTTGGATATATTCATCACTTTTATATTCATTATCGACATCATGTTTCTTCGTGTCTGGCGTATCTAACTCCTTGTCTTTGTTAGTGTTATTCTCAACTAGTACTTCTTCTTCAGGTTCATTAATATGTTGAACTATATGTTTGTTTTCTTTATTGTCATTCACAACAAACTCTTTTGCAGATTCATTTTGGTCTTTTACATTCCGAATTACATGCATGTCCTTTTTATCTTTATTTTCTTCATCATTGCTATCGTCTTCCTTTCATTTTTTCCTAGCTACTTCTTCTTTTATTTCCAATACGATCATTTTCAATTTTGTGTACGTTTCCTCTTCCTTAAGGCATCTCTTTTCGATTTCTTCAAGTTTAGATTTAATAATACTTGTCAGCTTCTAACCATACATGATTTCATTGAATGTTGGAAATGTATTGATTCCAGTTTGAGAAAATCTTCAAAAATATTTTAATTTTTTTTTTCATTTTATTTTTATTTTTTTATTTTGGAAAAATAATAATAATAATTATTGTTAATTATTAATAATTACTGTTACTAACTATATATATATAATTTTTTTATATATACTTCTTTATTTATTTAAATTATTATTTTTTCTTTTTTACTTCGTTATTCTTTTCTTCTTTAACTTTTTTTTTTCTTTCTTTTTTACTTTTCTAAGCCACGAATGGTTTTCTTTAAAACCATGTGTGGTTTTTCACTTTCTTTTCTCTCTCTTTTTTGTTCCTTTCTCCTCTTTCCATTATAAAAAAATATTTGACCACGGTCACCGTAAAATAGCTTTGATACCACTATAAAGAATATAAGTCTTACATGTTGGAAAATGTATTTTCATATATAATTGATCATTTCTACAATAAGTTCATGCAGCTTATATATTTATGAAAAGACACATGTAAACAATGTGTCCTTCTAATGCCAACTTTTACATAAATAATTAATAACATAAATTAATAAGCCTGGTGGGTTAGCTCAAGTGGTTGAGAGTTTTTTATGCTAGAAAAATGTCTCGAGGTTAAATTCGTGGCCTCACTCAATGTCCCCATCGAGTTAGGCCCCGTAATAAGGGTCAACAGTTTACCTCGTGTACCATCCTAAAAAAATGGGGAAGTATCTAAGGGTTTCCCAAGCGATGTTCCATCATAAAATAATAATAATAATAATAATAATAATAAATAAATTAATTAATATATGTTTGGTATATTACAACTTCTCAACAAAAATCTACGACGACTAATCTCTCTTCGACCCTATTGCATGGGCTCACACAGTACCCATTTCTCCTACGTGGAAGCTCATTGTCCTACTTCTAGTCAACTTCCCCATCACTTATCTCTTCGGTTGGTATTGGGTTGGATTCCTATACATCACCAACCCAAGGATGGTTACAAACATTGAATTCCCAATGGCGTGATCCACCACTTTTCTTGTCTAGTTTTTGGTTGGTTGAGGGAGCAGATAGTTTGCTTGCATATAGTAAAAATGGTTTCTTGGGATCAAATGTTCCCTTTGCATATTGAGCCAATGAATTTGATGGGATTATATTGCCACTACCTTCAATTGATGAGGAAGTTCCAGTCGCACTTGCTATCTATGTCCCAACATTAGAGTTATATATGCTTTGACTAAGAACCATATTCATTTCCATAGTTGTCCCTATTGTTGTTATTACTAGAGTTGATCATATTGTTGGTTTAAAATTGCGTTGGTTTTCTAATTTTTGACGACCTGTAAGAGGATTTTTTCACTTTTTAATATTTATTGGTTTTTTTTGTAATTTCATGGTATAAGGTTCAGAAATAAATTTTAATGGATAAATATTTGAAAATAAATAATTTAGAAATTAAAAACAACATGTTCTAAATTTTAAACCCTACCTTAACATTGGTAGAAGCTAGAACTATAAGTCTCTAGGCTGTAGGAAAACAAGTCCAATAACAATCAAACCCTCCTTCCAAGCAACAACTCTTACCCACAACTAAAACAGTGAAACATCCCATGACAACTTTGTTATCTTCCATGGTATCTTGGAGTTTATTTGTTGATTGTTGGTAGCGTGGAGCTAAGACACTAGCGATAATAATGTCTGTAGCTGCTATGTATTCAACCTCTAGCAACAATTTTCTTCACAATGGTTCTCCTGCACGACGACTTGGGATCTCCTCCATTCTCACAGGATTTTAGTGGCGGTTCTTTCCCATGGTCGTCGATAGCTATCCATCTCAGTCACACGGGATTCAATTCTTCCCCATAGTGGATCAACATATGATAAAAAGGTAGGGTAAATGCTATATTTTGTTTGTTTCTTACTATTTTTTTTCATTTAAGTTTGTTTCTTTTAAAAGAAAAATATGCAATTATTGGGGGTCGGTATACGATTCCACCTTTTCAAGAAGGAGTACCTGAGCATCCCCCATCACCAGTGCATGCTTCAGTACAACATGCCATGCTCCCTTCTTTTTTCCTGGACATTTCAAGAATTTGGGGATGAGGAGAAACATTTTGCTAGGAGCCCCCAAGTCCCAAAGCCATGGGGAGTAAGAGGGCGATCCTTTGACCTGGTAAGAGTGTCCCCATGTAACACTACACAAAAAAATGAATAAATAGCTACCATTAAAGTTTAAGAAACAATATAAAAATAATAATTAAATATGTATGATGATACAAAATAATATATTAAATTGTTATATCCTTCTACCATATTAAATTTCACTTTCCTCAATCTACCTTTCCCTAATAGAACCTACCCTAATTTATTGATGGAGTTGGCATCCCAAACTGAGGCATATTGATATCTACTATTACATTAAGAAGTACCTATTAATATATGCCAAGGATTCATATACAATATAGCACTACACTATAGAGCTCTTGGGGCATGGCCTTTGTCTAATGAAATATTCTAATGGATTCAAGTGCCTTTCAACTATCTAAAATGACCCTCCGTATATATGTCCACATATTTCAATCTCATCAACTTGGTGTATGAGGTAGTGTTCCTGTGCATTGAAAGATGTCAAAATTAGATACATTTTCATTTCACACATCAATCAAGTACTTTCTCTCCTCCAATATTTTTTATCTTCTTTAAATATTTCCTTAGATTATAACCACCTACACATTATACAAGCAAGTTTTGACAAAATAATAATTATACATGCAAGCAAATCACATGTCAACAAATGTCGCGCTGGCTCTGATACCAATGATGTTGAAATATTGTAACTTCGAAGAATATTCTATATGTATATTTTGTGTTCCCCGATGGTCCTTGTATTATCTTGAACCCCAATGCTTCTAATCGGAAGAACTAATAAGAGTTATGAGGTTGTCCCCTCTAATTGTAAAGGTGGGTCATTAGCACCCCAGTGTGGTTACTTGAGCCTACATGTGTAACTCGAGCCTACATGATTAACTCGAGCCTACATGTCGGATGAGTTAATTGAAGTGAACGGATGAATATAAATAGAGGTGTAGCTCTCCTCATTTGAGCACACACTCTCACTTGTGTAGTGCATTAGTGGAGAAGAGAATTAGTTGGAGAAGGAGGAGGATCAGGCTTTGATCTCCTTGCTGGTTTTATCTTTTATCTTTTATCTTTTTGGGGCATCTATATTGAGGAAGCTTTTGCTGGGTTTTTCCCTTTAGGTTTTTCCCAGGATAAATCGTTGTGTTCCTTTTGTATGGTTGTGCTTGTCTATCTTTCAGTGATCCTGTTTATATGCTTTTGTTAAGAATGTGAAATGAAATACTGATGTCTTAGCTAAGCATATGAAAATTTCACATGGTATCAGAGCCACCCTAAAAGAAGACATTGTGTAGCTAAATAATATAGGGCTTTTTTTGTTGGGTCTCTATCCATGATCGATCAACAAAAGAAGGCTAGATTGACTCTCCATTGAAGGGTGCATCTTTCTGTCGAAGCGGAATTTGATTCTGAGCATTTTCAGTTTTGGTGCAGAAAATTAGGGCTTTCTATAGAAGAATAATTTTTGAGTGAGCCAAGCATAGGATTTTTCTCCTCATCAAAATCAAATTTTAGAGACCTGGATCAAGAAATTTGGTTGGGTGAAACTCCGGGAAAGTCAAACCCTAGTTTGACCCTGATCTGGGAAAACCTTAAATACTAAAACTACTAAGTTTTTGTACATTTGCTATATCCTAATATTGGAGAAGGATCAGGAGTTGAAAATTGCAAATTCCAAAGAAAAAATCCTGATTTACACTGTTTCCAAAATTCAGCCTCAGATTCGCTATATTCTAGGAGATATGATCCCTCCAAGTTAGGGTTCCAACCTCTTCCAGAATTCATCCCTAAACAGGACACCTGGGGAGAATTTCTGTAGCGTGGGCTACAGAGGTCCAAATGGAATTCCTGAAGATGTTCTATAAATATCATGGACTGTACGTTATGTGGTCTAAATTTCCAAACCTGAAGATGAACTAGTGACACGTGGCATGCCGTACAACTTTATTGTTCTGAACAGTCCTGTAACAGGACACCTTGGGAAAATGATAATAAATCCAAATTGGTGAAACAAATTCTGATTAAACTTGTGGTTTTGGATCAGGGACATTCTAGGTTACCTCCATGAGAAATTTCAGACATAGAGGAGTAGTAATTTCAGATATATCACAGAAACAGTAACAGGAATTTCCGCAGAAGAAATTGGAAAACTAGGGCTTCCTGTTCCAAGAGCTTCCCTCCACTGTTTTCAGAAAAAGGAGTACATTGGACAGCTCCATTTGAAGAGATATATATTTCTATCCAATCATATCTAAAATATTCCAAGTTTTGAAAATTAGGGTTTCTCTGACAAACCCTAGATCAGCCAGCTCCGGAAGCAAGATGGACACCTCAAATCGGTATGATCTAATTTTTTGCTATTTGCATTTGAGGTTCTCATTTCAAAGTGATCTATCACATCAGCTTGATGATAAGCTTGGTGAAGTTGAAAACTTCCAAGCATGGAAGTATTTGATCTCTCTGAAGAAAATGAATTGGACACCTACATGAGTAGAGAGGTTCCAGTTCTAGAGGGAGATGAGCCTCAAAGCCTTACACAAGAAGAACTTGATCAAGGCCAAGAATATCATTGTTGATTCAATCACGAATAAACTTGTAGAACAAGTGTATTCCCTAAAGACATCGAAGATGTTTGATTCCTTGATCAAGCTATTTGAAGATAAGAACATAATTCAGAAGATGGATTTGAGAAAACAGTTGAAGAATGTGAAGATCCAGAATGCATAGCATCTTGAAGCGGTAGAAGAAGAAGCAGAGAATGCAGAAGTGGTGATAGCCACCTTGAATGGCCTCCCATGATCATGGGATTCATTCATGTGAGGAATGTGTGCCAAAAGGAAGTGATTACTTTCAGTTGACTCTGGGAAGAAGAAGAAGCTCGTCTCATAAGAAGAGAAGAAGAAAGATGGGAGCAAATTGAAGATCACGTTCTCACCATTCAAAGAAGATCCCTCAAGCGATGAGGATTATGAAGAACTCAATTCTTAAGGAACCTCTTATCCATTTTATCATTTGGATAAGAAATGATGATTCCATGGATGAAGAAGATGATGAAGTAGAATGATCAAGGAGGAGACTACCCACGAAACAAACAAAATATAAGTATTCAATTGTCATTTAATTATTGTTTTGTTATGCATTAGATTATATTCAATTGATGTGTTGTTTGCATGCATGTGATGGGTAAGTAGCTCATGGTTCTATACAAATATCCATTGTTATTTATCTAGAATGAAACCTATTTGCTGACATATTGGATTAGGGCACAATATCAATGATGTCATGGTAGATATGGAAGGCATATAGAAAGTTTCTGTGAGATATGGATGAATGTTGTATTGGCTAAATAGTTGCATGATGCATAAGAATTTGTCGTTATGCATATGTAGTTCTAACCATGCAACTGGTGCATTTGAATTGTAGGAAAGGTCCTGTACAACCTCCTAAAAGAAAAGAAGGATGAGACTTGTTCCGAATAACAAGTGATGACAATTCAATAAACATGAATCTAAAGCTCCCAGGGTTAGAGACACCATGACGAAAGAAAGAGCTTCAGAGAGCGGTAGATCCAACTTGAAGGATGAATACCACCATGGGTATGAGAGATAACTCAAGATGAAGAAAAGAATGCTATGAAAGAAGCTATGATCAAAGAATAATAGTTGATTATGGGGAATGATGTATACGATATGATTTCGAGACATAAAGGGAAGTACATAGTATCTTCCATATGGATCTGCAAGAACAAGTGTACAAAGTAAGAATTGTGATTTGCTTCAGAAAGAATAGACTATGACATGACATACTCTATTGACCATTATATATCAAGCACCTGTACAGAATGAAGAAGGAAGATAATACTCCACTTCAGGGGGACTGACTACAGAAGATATCTGAGTTCGACACTGTACGGCATGATGGACAACTTCCTGATGGATCGAGACTTTACCAAGAGTAAAGTGGGTTCCAACCTTCAAAGTTGAATGCATAAGACTAGGATATGTTGATGATCTGACAAGACGAACTCATGGAAGATGTTATGATGAAAGAATACTAGAATGATGTTTGGGATATAGTACTCAAACTAGAAAGTAAGAATGTGGTATCTTACAAATGTATTTGCAAGATAAAAAATGTTGCTGATAGAAGTAAGTAAAGACTTGTGGCTAGAAGTTTCTATAAGAAAGAGGGGATTAATTCTGAAGAGACACTTACTCCAGAAAGCAAGGTACACTTCCTTCATAACTATGATGGCAGTTGCTTCCATGATGAATTAAATACAAGCCTTCCTTAATGGTATGATTGGGGAAGATTTTTACATCGAATAGTCACAAGGATTTGAAGTTGAAGGCAGATGGAATCATATATATAAGTTGAAGAAGGCCCTCTATGGCATGAAGCAAGCTCCCAGAGCTTGGTATGGAAGGATAGACAATTTCCTGTCAATTATGGGCTTTACCAAGAGTAGAGCTGATCCTAACCTTTATCCCAAGGTTGTAGAAGATGAACCTGTCATCCTGTTATTATATTTGGATGACTTATTCTTGATAGGGAATGAGAAAGAGATCATGGAAAGCAAGAAGAAACTAGCAGAATAATTTGAGATGAAAGACCTTGGGTTAATGCATTATTTCATAGGTCTGCAAGTATGGCAAAGTTCAGAAGAAATCTTTCTCAACCAAGGAAAGTATGTGGTAGAGATATTGAAGAGATTCAATATGTTGGAATGCAAAGGCATGGCCACACCCATGGACTCCAACCTGAAACTGTTAGCTGATAATTCATCAGAGTTAGTGGATACGACTCATTACAGATAGATCACTGGGTCATTGATGTACTTAACAAATACCAGACTAGACATTTGTTTTTCCGTGAACACCTTAAGTCAATATCTTGTTCAACCAAGACGGGTTCACCTAGTAGTTGAAAAACATGCGGTGAGACATCTAAAAGGGACTATAGACCTTGGTCTATACTATGATGGTAGCCATGAGTATTTATTGTATGAATGTAGATTGGGCTGGAAGTATCTTAGATAGAAAAAGTACATCAGGTGCATGTTATAGTCTAGGATCTGCTATGATTTCATGGTTTAGCAGAAAGTAGTCTAGTGTTGCTCTAAGCACAGCCAAAGCATAATATTTAGTAGCTTACTCTACTAGTTGTGAAGCCATATGGCTTCGAAAGTTGCTGCCAGGATTATTCAATCTAGAGTTGGACACTACTGTAATTCTATGTGACAACCAAATCTGTATAAAGATGACAGAGAACCCTGTGTTCCACGACAGATCAAAGCACATAGAAATTAGGTATTTCTACATTCGAGACATGATGCAGAAAGGAGCCATAAAGCTCCAGTATGTGAGTACTAATGAACATGTTGCTGATATGTTGATGAAACCTTTGTCTCGAGTGAAGTTCAAATACTTTCTAGACAAGCTTGGTGTGGTTCGAAAGGGTCTTCCCCAAAAGGGGGAGTAATGATGTTGTAGTGGGATTGTATCATCCCTGGGCACTTGCAAAAAAGTGACCCAGAGACCTCGGTATTCAAGAATGAAGAGGGATTGTATCATCCCAGGACATATGTCCAGAAGTGATCCGGTGATTTCGGTCATCGAGAATGTGGTAGGATTTTATCATCCTTGAACTTCGGTTCAGAACGGATCCGGTGAACTTCGGTCATCAAGAAGGTGGTAGGATTGTATCATCCTTGGACTTCGGTTTAGAACCGATCTGGTGAACTTTGGTCATCGAGAAGGTGGTAGGATTGTATCATCCTTGAACTTCAGTTCAGAACGGATCCGGTGACTTTGGTACTCGATAACGTGTGTTGATCCCATAATTCCTAGAGGAAGGATTGTTTGAGTTCCAAAACTGTGTTGATCCCATAATTATGAAAGGAAGGATCATTAGTAACTCCGTAAAGACCTAAATCCTGTAATTTCGAAAGGAAGGATCATTGAATTGATCCTGTAATTCCAATATGAAGGATTGTCTGAGTTCCACAGATGTGTTGATCCCGTAATTCCAAAAGGAAGGATCGTTAGTAACTCCATAAAGACCTAAATCCCGTAATTCCGAAAGGAAAGATCGTTGGTAGCTCTGTAAAGACTTGATCCCGTAATTCCAACAGGAAGGATTTTCTGAGTTCCACAATTGTGTTGATCCCGTAATTCTGAAAGGAAGGATCATTAGTAACTCCGTAAAGACCTAAATCCCGTAATTCTGAAAGGATGGATCATTGAATTGATCTCGTAATTCCAATAGGAAGGATTTTCTGAGTTCCACAGATGTGTTGATCCCGTAATTCTGAAAGGAAGGATCGTTAGTAACTTCGTAAAGACCTAAATCCCGTAATTCCAAAAGGAAGGATCGTTGGTAGCTCTGTAAAGACTTGATCCCGTAATTCCAACAGGAAGGATTGTCTGAGTTCCACAGATGTGTTGATATCGTAATTCCAATAGGAAGGATTGTCTGAGTTCCACAGATGTGTTGATATCGTAATTCCAATAGGAAGGATTGTCTGAGTTCCACAAATGTGTTTATCCCATAATTCCGAAAGGAAGGATCGTTAGGAACTCTGTAAAGACCTAAATTCCATAATTCTGAAAGGAAGGATCGTTAGTAGCTTCGTAAAGACTTGATCCTATAATTCCGAAAGGAAGGATCGTCTGAGCTCCATAGATGTGTTGATCCCGTAATTCCTAAAGGAAGGATCGTTAGTAACTCCATAGAGACCTAAATCCGGTAATTCCGACAGGAAGGATCGTTTGAGTACCACATACATGTTGATCCCGTAATTCCGAAAGGAAGGGTCATGTTGATGTTTTGATGATGATGATGTTCTCTGATTGAAAGATTAGAATATGATGATGATGATGTTTTTCTGATCAAAAGATCAGAAGTTGCTGCTGATGATGATGTTCTCTGATTGAAAGATTAGAATATGATGATGATGCTGTTGCTGCTGATGATGATGTTCTCTAATCGAAAGATCAGAATATGATGATAATGATGTTTCTTTGATCGAAAGATCAGAAGTTGCTAATGATGATGTTCTCTGATCGAAAGATCAGAATATGATGATGATGATGTTTTCTGATCGGAAGATCAGAAGTTGCTTATGATTATGATGTTGCTGCTGATGATGATGTTTTCTGATCGAAAGATCAGAATGCGATGACGATGATGATGTTCTCTGATCAAAAGATCAGAATATGATGATGATGATGTTTCTCTAATCGAAAGATCAGAAGTTGCTGATGATGATGTTCTCTGATCAAAAGATCAAAATATGATGATGATGATGTTTTATGATCGGAAGATCAGAATTTGCTTATGATTAAGATGTTTTCTGATCGAAAAATCAGAATGCGATGATGATGATGATGTTTCTGATCGAAAGATCAGAATGTGATGATGATGAGATCTTGATGATGATGATTTCGTATTATCAAAGTATGATGATGATGACGTACTGATCGAAAGATCAGAATATGATGATGAGTTGATGTTAGAGTATGATGATGTTCGGTTGATGATGTTTCTGATCGAAAGATCAGAGGCTAATAATAATGATGATTCTGATCGAAAGGTCAAAGTGTTGAAGATGATGTTGCTAATCAAAAGGTCAAAGTGCTGAAGATGATTTTGCTGATCGAAAGGTCAAAGTGCTGAAGATGTTGCTGATTGAAAGGTCAAAGTGCTGAAGATGTTGCTGCTGATTGAAGAGTCAAGATGCTGAAGATGTTGCTGATCGAAGCGGTGAATGTACTAATGATGCTGAAGACTAAACATTGAAGATGACGACTACATGATGTTGAAAAGCTTCCAATGATTTATAGATGTATTACCTTGATGATGTTGATGATGTCCTCTATCTCTCTCCTACTATTGTTGTTGTTGATGTTGTTGTAGAATACCCTTCTCGTTAAGGGGGAGTGTTGAAATATTGTAACTTCAAAGAATATTCTATATGTATCTTTTGTGGTCCTCTATGGTCCTACCGAGAGAACCACTTGTATTATCTTGTACCCCAATGCTTCTAATCAGAAGAACTAATAAGAGTCATGAGGTTGTCCCCTCTAATTGTAAAGGTGGGTCATTAGCACCCCAGTGTGGTTACTTGAGCCTACATGTGTAACTCGAGCCTACATGTGTAACTCGAGCCTACATGATTAACTCAAGACTACATGTTGGATGAGTTAATTGAAGTGAATGGATGAATATAAATAGAGGTGTAGATCTCCTCATTTGAGCACACACTCTCACTTGTGTAGTGCATTAGTGGAGAAGAGAAGTAGCTGGAGAAGGAGGAGGATCAGGCTTTGATCTCCTTGCTAGTTTTATCTTTTATCTTTTATATTTTTGGGGCATCTATATTGAGAAAGATTTTGCTGGGTTTTTCCCTTCAGGGTTTTCCCAAGATAAATCGTTGTGTTCCTTTTGTATGGTTGTGCTTGTCTATCTTTCAGTGATCCTGTTTATATGCTTTTGTTAAGAATGTGAAATGAAATACTGATGTATTAGCTAAGAATATGAAAATTTAACAAATGAGACGCCAAGACCGAATGTGCCTTCAGAATATGCAGTTCCTAAGACTCGGTTCCTAAATATATAGGAAATTGGGGTCGTTGAGATTTTAGACATCAGTGAGGCCGAATCTTACATTCAGGGCTTTTGGGAATCCCAACCTATATGAATCAGAATTTGAATTACATACTCAAATATAGCTTGTTTGTATTCAGAGAGCAAAGATCATAACAAGCACAAACTCAAACTTTTGAAACTAACCAGAGTTTCTGGTCCCAGCTGATCACAAGGGGTGCAGAGGGAGAGCATACACTACTAGTTCTACAGACTCAGTACAGTTGAGATCACTATTTTTGATCCCAACTGATCACTTGAAGCACAGAGGGAGAGCATACACAGCGCTCGACACTTAATACAGAAAGCAGAAAGCTCACAAGACTCAAATGCATATGGTGCCAAATGAGGAGAGAAGCATTTTATTTATACAAATTAAGTCAATTATCCGGTGACCCAAAACTTACACCTAAAGGTAAAAAGACTTGATACGGATCCCATGGTAGTGGATCTAATCACACCTTTTGTTGGGTAAGTCACCCAAGCCATGTGAAGGAATCTATGGATTGTTAGATTTTTATCATTTAAGCTATATGATCTTAGGATATTATTTAAGAGAATAAAAAGCACAACAATCAATCACAATAGACAATGGACACAAATATTTTTCCTCGGGGAAACCATAAAGGAGAAAACCCCACAACTTCCTCAGAGATAGAATAAGCACCAAAAGCAAAACCCAAAGATACAAAGATGATCTCCTGACAGCATTTATCTCTCTATCTCTTGTCCTAGCTTCTTCTCTCTCTCAGTTATGCGCTACAACTGAGTGTGAATTAATGTGTGTTAAATAAAGAGTCTCCCTCTCTATTTATACTAATTCCTGACTTGAAAAAAAACTCACTGGGACCAACTTATCTATGAGAGTCTAATAACCCTAGGGCCCCACAACTACGGGGAATTTAACCCTTGATCAATAAGGAGGGTTACACTCTATGACTTTACATGGATTGTTTACATTATTGAAACTCCTGATAGGAACATCAGGGCATGACATGACTCAATTACATTACAGATAATTCCCGATAGAAACATCAGGGTACAATACGTAAGATATATATTCTGAAGTTACAAATACATCAACTCTCCCTCTTAACTAGGAAGGTATTCTCTCGACACAATTTATCAGCACAACTATTCTTCTCTGTATCATCTGGATCATCATCAAGTCATATTCATATTCAAGTCATCTTCATCTTCAAGTTTGGATCATCACTAGATCATCATCAAGTCTGGATCATCACTGCTGGATCATCATTGGTGCTATCTCAATTCTACTCATCATAGGAAGTTATACAGAGCCAACCCCTTTTCATGCTGGTTGTAGGCCTAGCCTCCAGGTAGGTCTTCATATTCTTCAGCCCTTATATCTGACCCAGCCAGAGAGGCCCACCCATCACTTACATCTGACCATGGGAGGAACACATCCACCACCATGTCAGATGGCACGCCCAACACTCACATCTGACCATGGGATGAACACATCAACCATGTCAGAAAGGCCTAGCACTTACATTTAACCATGGGATGAACACATCAACCATGTCATAATGGCTCAACACTTATATCTTACCATGGGATGAACACATCAACCATGTCAGAAAGGCTCAACACTTATATCTTACCATGGGATGAACACATCAACCATGTAAGAAAGGATCATCACTTATATCTTACCATGGGATGAACACATAAACCATATAAGAAAGGCTCAGCACTCACATCTGACCATGGGATGAACACATCAACCATGTCAGAAAGGCTCAGCACTCACATCTGACCATGGGATGAACACATCAACCATGTCAGAAAGTATCAGCACTTATATCTTACCATGGGATGAACACATCAACCATGTAATAAAGGCTCTACACTTATATATGATCATGTGGGATGAACACATCCCTCAGTCACATCATAATGGATCTACACTTATATCTGACCATGGGATGAACACATCAACAATGTCAAAAAAGGCTCATAGACTCATCACTTCCCTTTGGAGGGAACCTCAATCTGGAGAACACCAAGCTTCTCTCTGAAGTATTCAAACTTCACTCTAGCTAATGGTTTGGTTAACACATCAACTATTTGCTCATCCATCACAACATACTGGAGCTTCACTACCCCTCTCTGCACCATATCCCTAATATAGTGATATTTGATCTTGATATGCTTCAACTTGTCATGAAACACTGGGTTCTCTGACAACTTCACACAACTCTAGTTGTCGCAATATATGCAAGTAGCATCCAACTAGAGATCAAACAATTCAGATAGTAGCTTCCTAAGCCACACTGCCTCACAACTAGCCGAACAAGCTGCAACATAATCTGCTTTAGCTATACTCAGTGCCACACAGGATTGCTTCCTGCTAAACCAAGAGATCATACCTGATCCCATACTAAAGCAACACCCTGAAGTGCTCTTCCTATCAATGGCACTACCTACCCAATTTGAATCCACATAACCTTCTAGGTTAATCTTCTGATTCACCTGATACTTGAGCCCATAATCAACTGTACCCTTCAGGTACCTCAAAAAATGCTTTGCAGCAATCAAGTGAACATGTCTTGCATCTGTCAGAAACTGGCTCAATGTGTTCACAACAAAGAAAATATTTGGTCTCGTATTTGTCAGGTACATCAAGGACCCAATCATTTGATGATACATCGTAGCATCAACTGACTCGGATGAAGCATCACTCAATAGCTTCAGGTTTGATGCCATAGGTATGTTCATGCCCTTTCAGTCCATCATCCAAAACCTCTTTAGGATCTCTACTATATACTTCCCTTGTCCCACGGATATTCCATCTGTACTTTGCCACACCTCCATGCCTAGAAAGTAGTGCATCATACCCAAGTCCTTCATCTCGAACTCGGAAATAAGCTTCCTCTTTGTATCAGCAATCAACCCATCCACACATGTTACAAAGAGATCATCTACATATAGTAGGAGTATCATTGGGTTCCCTTCTTCAACCTTGTAGTAAAGGTTGGAATTTGCTTTACTCTTAGTAAAGCCCAAATTGGATAGGAAGCTGTCAATTCTGCCATCCCATGTCATGGTTTCCTATTTCAAACTGTACAGGGCTTTCTTCAATTTACACACATGAGTCTCCCTGTCACGTGTCTCAAAACCGAGTGGCTTCCACTACACCATTCAAGAAAGCAGTATTAACATCCATCTAGTGTATTTTCCATTTCATTACTGCAGCCAGAGAAAGTATTGATCTGATGGAAGTGTATCTAGCTACAAGTGCAAAAGTATCTTCATAATATATTCCTTCTTTCTGGGAGAAGCCATGAGCCACAAATATTGCTTTATATTTCTCTATGCTACCATCTGCAGCATGCTTGATATTGTAGATCCACTTGGAAGTCACAATAGAATTCCCATCTGGTCTTGGGACAACATCCCAAACATCATTCTTCATGATCGACTGGTACTCTTCAATCATAACATCCTTCCATTCTTTCTTCTATGTTGCTTCTTCATATTTGGAAGGTTCTTCATCGATGATGTCACATAATAAGGCTACCTATCTGTAGTAGGACCTAGTTCTTTTTATTTCTCTGTTCATTTCTTCTGGAGCCCCATATCTTTTTGCACCTTGGATATCCTCTCGTAACCATGCAGGTTTCCTCTTGTGAGGATTCTCCTCTTGAGGTGGATCTACTAGTTCCTAAGGTTCTTCCATTTCTTGATCTTCTTCTGGAGTTGCTTCATTCATAGTTGTATTACGGATTCTGGGTACTTCCGATTCTTTAGAGTCTTTAACAGGTCTTTTTCTGGACTTGATGTAAGTTGAGTCTTCGTCAAATGTTACATCTCTGCTGATGTCGATCATCTTGAATCCTGGGAATTATATTCTATAAGCCTTCAAGTTCTTAGAGTATCCCACAAATATACCCTTGTTTCCTGAAGGATCTAAATTTGTCCTCTTTTCTTTTGGAATGTGTATGTACACTGGACAACCAAATATTTAGAGATGACTGACTTCTGGTTTCTTGCTGAAAAATAATTCTTTAGGTGTCTTGTTCTTGAGTACTCTATGTGGAGTACAGTTCTATACATACACAGTTGTCCTAGCAGCTTCTGCCCATAGATGCATAGGAATGTCTTGATCATGAAGCATTGCCCTTGTTGTTTCCATGATTGTTCTGTTGTTTCTTTCCGCAACCCCATTCTGTTGTGGATTATTTCGAGTGGTCAACTCCCTCTTAATCTCGAAATATCTGCATAATTATTTAAATTAATTTGATGTGAATTCTCCGCCATTATCTAATCGAAAGATCTTGATCTTCTTCTCTGTGTGGTTCTCGATCAAGGCTTTGAATTCGTTGAATTTGTTGAATACTTCATCCTTGTTCTTCATGAAGTATATCCATGTCATCCTAGAAAAATCATCAATGAAAGAAACATAATATACATACCCACTTAGAGAACTGGATGACATTGGACCGCATACGTCGGAGTGGATGATTTCCAAGATTCCTTTTGCCTTGCTCTTGCTTCTTGGAAATGTCTTCTTTCTGTTCTTTCCCTTTGCACATCCTTTGCATACACCTTCATGTTTTTCCTGCATTTCTGGAAGACCTTCAACAACTTTTCTTGCAAGTGGTAGTGCCCTGTAGTGCACATGTGCAATCCTTCTATGCCATAGTTCATTTGGTTCTACTGAGTCATGAACCAAAGCTTTTTCTGGTTGGCCCTTCAATTTGTATAGTCATCCCTCTTGTTCTCCAATTACTACTGCATAGTCAATAGTCTTTCCTTTTGGCCACATGAGGACTTGGCCATCTATAAATGAAACCCTCATGCCTTTTGCATCCAATGCAAAGATAGAGAGAAGGTTCTTCTATTCCTGGTACAAATAGGACATCCTTCATCTTTATAGACTTTCCAGAGTCTAGTTTGTAGGAGGATTCACCAGTACCTTTTATTGGATACTAGTAGTCATCCCCAAGTTTCACCTTGTGGGGTGATTCATGTTCTGATAGTCTCACAAAGGATTCCTTAAATCCCATCATGTGTTTGGAGGCACCACTATCTATAAGCCAATCATTGCTTCCATGTGAGATAGTTCCTGTGAGGGCAAATATCAGAACATATTGTTCATCACTTGAAGAATCATCACTTTCTTGCTTGATTCTCTTCTTGGGAGGTTCATCATCCTCTGTAGTGTTAGCATGATGTCTTTTCTTGTTTTCCTTCATCTTGTGAGAGCCATTTTTATTCCTAAGACAATCTCTAGCATAGTGTCCTCTTTCATCACATGTAAAGCATCTGAATTTAGGTAGATTCTTGTTAGATATTATAGGATGAGAGTGCTTACCTTGGTGATGACCTGTTTTCTCTTCTTGGATTGTACTGTGAGAGCTTGATCTTCATTTCCCATATTTTCTTCTCGAGCTACTATTTGAGCTTCTTCTTGTGAGCATTCTTCCCATAGTCTACTAAACTTGATTAGTTTCTTCCTGGCACAGATCCCTTGAATGAAGGAGACCCATGCTTTGGGGAGACCATTCAAGGTGGTCATCAAAATCTCTACATTCTCTACATCTTCATCTACTACTTCAAGTTGTTCCTTGATCTGGGAGACCCTTGTAAAGTAAGGCTGTATAGTCTCCTCATTCTGGATCTTTACATTCTTCAATTGATTTCTTCGATTCATCTTCCGATTTATGTTCTTCCCTTCAAATAACTTGGTCAGGGCATCAAACATCTCTTTGGGTGTCTTTAGGGAGGATACCTGAGGTATAAGGTGATCCTTGATTGAATCAACAATAATCCTCTTAGCCATGACCAATTTATTTTTGTGTAAGGCCTTAGCCTCATCTCCCTTTGGAACTAGAACCTCTTCACTTATGTAGGAGTCTAATTCATTTTCTTCTAGGACTAAGGAGATCTTATACTTCCAGGATCGAAAGTTTTCATCTCCCTCAAGATTTTCATCAAGCTTGGTGTGATGAGACATATTAAACAAGAACCTCAAATGGAAATACAAAAGATTTAGACCTTACCAGTTTAAGATGTCCGAACTGAATCTGGAGCTGGATTTCTGCAGAGCTGGTTTTCTGGTTCAGGAGCAGATTAGGGTTTGAATTTCTGGGAGTTCTACCCAACCAAAAACTTCAATTTTGATCTCTGAACTTATATTTTGTGGAGGAGATCAATCTCGGCCTAGGCTCACTCAAAAATTCCACTTTTATGGAAATCCCTAATTTCCCACTGTAGTGTCGGGTCAAAAACTGAAAATCCCCAGAATCATATTCTGCTTCAACAGAAAGATGTGCCCTAGAAAGGAGAGTAAGCCTAGCCTCCTTTTTCTGATGATATGTGGAGAGAGATCCAAAAATTAGGAATCCCTAGCTTCAACAGCTGCACAGTGTCTTCTTCTTAGGTTAGCTCTGATACCATGTTAGATTTTTATCATTTAAGCTATATGATCTTAGGATCTTATCTGAGAGAATAACAAGCATAACAATCAATCACAATAGACAATGGACACAAATATTTTTTCTCGAGGAAACCATAAAGGAGAAAACCCCGCAACTTCCTCAAAGATAGAATAAGCACCAAAAGAAAAACCCAAAGATACAAAGATGATCTCCGGGCAGCAGTTGTCTCTCTCTCTCTTGTCCCAGCTTATTCCCTCTCTTAGTTATGTGCTACAATTGAGTGTGTATGAATGTGTGTTAAATAGAGAGGCTCCCTCTCTATTTATACTAATTCATGACTTGACAATAACTCACTAGGGGCGACTTCTCTAGGAGAGTCTAATAACCCTAGGGCCCCACAACTGCGGGGACTTTAACCCTTGATCAATAAGGAGGGTTACAATTTATGACTTTACATGACTTTTTTACATTATTGAAGCTTCCGATATGAACATCGAGGCATGACATGACTCAATTACATTACAGATACTTCCCGATAGAAACATCGGGGTACAATACATAAGATATACATTCCGAAGTTACAAATCCATCAACATGGACCGACAAGAGACCGGACCTTTACACAGTGGAGATACTATTAACGTCCCATTATTCATTGTCATAATTACAAATACATGGGTTTTACCCATATGTACAACCATCGAATCTATCAGAGTCGCTGTCAAAACCAAATTCGGTATCCGAAAATAAGGAATTTGAAAACATTGTTCCACATCAGATCCGAGCATAATTTCATTAGGAACACATCATAATTCTCCTTGAAAAATGAATTCAACTTTAAAATTTAATGGAATCCTTCTTGTATGAATATTATTATCTAAGAGGCATCCATTTTTATCCATTCTTCTGTATTTATGCTGAGTGAAAATAGTGGGTAGAGGAGAGTATGTTCCTCCAAAATGTCGTAGCTTAAAGTTAAACCACATGTGATTTTGGTGTGCCACGATCATTTCTACTTGAAGGTGTAAAATGAAATTGGCTCGTCTTTGAACCCAATCTTTTCTTTGATGGAATTTGTCAAGGAAGACTTATGTCTAGATGGACCATTGTTGTTGCACCAGGGTAGAAGGATCTCCACAAATTATTATCTCACCTTGTTCTCTGCAGAACTGTAAGATGAGATTGTAGCTATTCCAAGTTAGAAAACCCGGATCCAGATCCACATAAAACAGCTCTTTGCCATCTGTATAAGATGTATCAATCCAAACATGATTGAGCTGTTGAAGTTGATGCCGAGAATTTTCTAAGCTTTTAAAGGCTTCTTTTTCCCATCTCTCCAAGATTTGAATTTTCATCAGAGAGGCATTTAATTATTGAATCAAAGAAAGTTCCATATATTTATTTGCTTCCTTTTGTTGGCGCAATTTAAAAATGATCTCTTTCTTCTTCTGTCAAGGGATCTTTGAAGATCTAAAACTTGCACTTTTTATTTGAATATCTTGATGCTCCAGAGATGAACATATTGAGGTTGGGTTTCTCCTATAGTCCTTCTATGGTTAACATGTCAACGACACAATTTAAATATCCTAGCTTATATACAATCTCAAAATCAAAGTTTTGCAACCAAAGAAACCATTTAAAAATCCTAGAACTATTTTTTGCCTTAATATTTTCATTTTTGAATATCCCAAGAATTATTTTCAAGTCTGTTCTAACAATGAAATTGACAAGTTTTAAATAAAGCTTGAAATGATTTACAGTCTTTTTTACTGCAAGGATTTCTTTGTGACTTGATGGATAATTTATTTTTTCGTTCTTGAATGCTCCTGAGGCGTAGCCACAGATTTCTTATTTATCTCCATGTTTTTCTATAAGGATACCTCCCCAAGCTTTATTAGAGGCATATGTTTGAATCACTATTTGACCAGAACCTTGCGGGAGTGAGAGTGGAGGAAGTTGTTTCACTTATATTTGATTTTCCTTACTATATCCGTAATAGCTTTATTACATTTCAGGGGATTTTTCTTCAGTTGTTGCTGCAAAAGATGAATTTCATATGCTTGCCCTTTGTAGAATGGCCTGATATAAGTTAGACTTCCCAAAAATCTCTGCAATTGAACCTTTTCCAAGATATGATTAGGGAAGTGAGCAAACACCTTCAAGACATGTTCTTGAAGAATCACCCGTCCTTTACTTATTTTGTATCCCAAAAATTCGATATCTTTTTTTTCAATTTCCATTTTGGATTTTGACAAAACCAAACCATGTTTAAAAACTAAAGAATAAAATTCTTGAAGATGTTTTAAATGTTCCTGCAAATTTCTTGAACAAATAAGAATATCGTCTATATACACTAATTCCCATTTCTTTTCTCTGAAGATGTCCTCCATTCTTTTTGAAATTCTGGTGGTGCATTGTTGATGCTAAATGGAAGCACTTTCCACTGGTACTTCCCATGAGGAACAACAAAGGCATATTTGAACTTGTATTTTGCTTCAATTCCAATCTGGTAAAAACTAGACTTCGGGTCAAACTTGCTGAAAATTGTACATCCTATTATTCTTTGCAAAAGACAGATTTATCAGGGAGAGGGTATCAGACTGGCTCAAGGACTTTGTTCAGGGGTTTAAAATTCACAACCAATATGATTTTTCCTCTTTTTCTCTTGAAGTGTTTGTTGAAAACAAATACTCGGCATGCCCAAGGCCTCTTAGAGGCTTCTATGAGGCCTTTTTCTAATAGTTCTTTAATCTCATTTGCATAGAATTCTCTTTCTGAGGGAGACATGAGGGCTACATAGGATTTTTGAGATTTTGTTTTTTCTAGAGGGTTAAAAGGTAAAGAGACGAAGTATTTTTCTATGGTCCAAAAGGCGTTAGGTGACTTTGAGGTGCAATCCTTCTCTAATTTTGAGGAAATTTCAAAGAGGGCAGAGTCTTTATGCATTTATAAATAAGCAATGCATCTTTCCATTTTAAATAGTTTTGCAAGACTGAGATAGGGGTTAGACTGAGGTACAAAATTATTACATTTGAATGAAGCAGAATAGCATAGGGAAGTGGAAACTCTTATGTCATTTATTGTAAAGTAAAAATCATGTTAGGCTGATCAATTGTGATGGGGCCGACTTTATGCATAAAAGCTGAGCCTATTATGCAATCTTACTTAAGGTCATCTAGTCTATTGAGATGCATAGCTTCTATTATTCCGCTAATCCTTATTGGAAAGTTTGGAACTCTATCTTTGAGTTGTACAGGAGTTCCTTCAATGGCTACACCATGTCCATTTGATTTTTCCCAGTAAAAAGATGGTATAGCATTTCCTTTTGCCATATTCATTTGGCAACCTGAATCTATTATACAATCAATCTCATAAGCTTTAAATTCAGATGGACAAAACTTTATTTTGATGAAATAATTAGGACAAGTGAATATCCCTAGAGAGCCTAGCGATGGTTCTTCATCGTGGCAATTTTCTACTTCTGAATCACTAGTGTGTTGAGAATGTTTTGGACTGTCAGTAGATTTTGGTGACTATAGTGATTCAACACAGGCTCTGCACATTTTTTCATTAGAGGACTGGTCTCTTTCTCTGATTGTTATTTCAAGCATTCTTTTCAATTCTTCTATTTCTTTTACCAGCTTCTTTAAGGAAGTATGCTTATATTTGATTTGTCTTCTAAGCATATTCTCTTTATCTTTTCTAACCTTTTGTCTATCCTCATGATGATCAAGATAACCCTTGTATAAATCTGCAGGCTGGTAGAATGTTGGATTCTGTCTGATTTCTGGAGAGATGTATTTCTCTCTCTCTCTCCTGGAACTTTCTCTTTTGCTTTCATTCTGGCTAAAAGCTTTCTCTTTTATTCTATTATATCATGCCTTTTCATATACTAATGAATCAGAGTCTTAGATAATTCTTTATCAATTTCAGCAATCCCAAATTCTGAAGAGACCTTAGGCGGGTTGGAAGAGAACATATAAAAATTGAAGTTAGGAGGACCATAACACCCTCCTAAATTTGCTTCTTCATCAGAATCTGGAGAAGATGATTCAGATGAGTCATGGGAAATTTTATCTAAAGTAGGTTCTAAATCAAAGGAATCACGTTCTTATGGTAAGAAGACAATTTCACCTTCAGGGTAATCCCCTGCTTCACACCAAGCTAGATCCCACCAAACTGGATCTAGATATTCTAAGAAAAGGGCAACAAGTCTAGGAATTTTATTTTTATTTGGGAATTTGTTTTCCCAATGGCCATTTTTACCACAAATGAAACATTTCTCTTTATTGGCAGGTTCAGATCTTTTCCTAAAATATGTTTTTTTTGTTGAATATTTTTCCATTTTTATGCTTATAGCCTTTATATGGAAGAAATCTAGGTGCACTAGTGTATTTGGGCTGCTTTTTCTTTTTGCAACTACTTGATTCTTGCCCAAAGCATCCTATATTATTGGTACCATATCCCCAATATGGAAGTTTCACAACGTCTTTACAAAAACCAGGGGAAAACATTGAAGAGTGTTGCTTAAAATATTTAGCCACTCCTTTCTCCAGATAATGTAGATTGCCAAGTTACCATGATGAATCCATGAAATTGAGCAAGAGAAAGACATGAAAAAGGAATGTTTTTTATCTTTAATATGTTTTTCAACAACATCAGGAACATGGCTAGGAAAACTTATTAAGTAATGCTTCAGTTATGCAGATTTATCAGCATTGCCAGAAGAAATTAACAATTTTTGCATATAACAAAAGTATTCTTCACTCTTATTTAGGTCATAGATTTTGGCAGACATAAATAAGGATGCAATATGTTCATAATCTTCATTTTCTTCAAGACCATAAAACTCTTTGCCTAGGACAGTAAGAATGTTTTGTCTGTGTCTGCTGCATTTAGCATTTCTTCCCTGGATTCTTGAGGAATCCAATGCCACCATTCTAAAGATAAACCTAAAAATATGCAACCATTTGGAGTGCTAGTTGTTGTCCATATATTGTGTTGTCATGTGTTCTTTTGTACAAAACCCAATTTGACAGAAGCTAGATGGTTGTTCTGATTCGGGAACGGGATTGACATTATATGTTCAACACAGGTTGATAAAGAATTTGGGAGATTAAATTATTCATCCTATTTATTTTGAATCTAAGAGAAAGAGGTACTGACGAAGGAGAAGGGTCAAAGAGTTCTGACATTTCTGTATCAAAAGGAGGAGGAGGACCTGTTATCTGAGGATGATTTTGCCTTTGGTTGGTTGGATTTGAAGATCCAAAATATTCTGTTTTTGAAATTTTGAATGTCGATAAATATTTATCTGGAAGGGAATTTGGTATTCATTTAAATTGGGAGACCATATCTTTCAATTCATTAAATTTTGCTTGGTCTTCCATTTCTTGACAAAAATGAATTATGGTCTTTAATCTTCTTCTTTCTCTTGAATACTCATCATCTCAAACGAGTATCTTCTTTCATGTTTGATTTGGTGACCTTTAGCTGCAAGCTCTAATGCAATTTGGATTACATGACTCCTTTTATTGTTTATGTTGTAAGGTAATTGCATTTTTTACTTCTTCTTGATTTGAAAGCAAATGATCAATTTTAGCTTCTAACAATGCAATGTGCTCTTTTTCTATCTGATCTTTTTGTTTTAGAAGCATAATATACAAGGTGATGTCATCTATATTTTAGCCAGTTAGATTATGTTGATAATTGTTGTAATTGAGCAGCTTTATCTCATTTGAGAATGTTTCATGTGGGGTTGATGATCTGTGTGGCATGAAGTCTCTTTTGGAGATACCATCATGAGAAAACTCTCTGAAAGGAGTATCGGGAATATTTCTTCCTGGGTGGAATGAGGTATCACCTTGTGGGTTTGTAGAGGTGAAACTTGGGCTACTTCGAGGGAGAGACATGATGTACAAATTCACTCCTTTGTTTCTGAGTTTTAGTCTCTCAACTGCTTTTTGAGAAGAAGGGCAGTCTGCATGCTGACCTTTATGATCATTGTTATGAAAACCTGAGAAGGAAAGACAGGAAGAAGAATAGGGTTCAAACAAGGTGTTAGCACTATTTTTGGGCTAAGTGTTTGACAAGAAATTAGATCAGTGAAATAAAGGATAAGGCCTGAAAAATTCTCATATCATACCACTTTAAAGGATGTTAATAAGGTTCTATAGGGAATGGACAGCCTGGATGCGTAGCGGAGAATATCAAAGGCCATAAATCATTTCCGCCAATGAAAAATTGGGAGTGAAAGAGTGGAAAAGACAAAATTCAGTGGTGAAAAATGGTAAAACCTGACTTCTGCCTTCTAGAATCCGAGATTCGATGGCTCAAAGCGCTTCTGTTGAAGATCAACGACTTGAAAAAGAACAAAAGGGTGGAGATTGGAAAGCAGAAATACCAAATATTTTATGGTGAAAAGTTGAAGTCCGACTTTTTGTGATCCTCAAAATCGATGGTCAGGGACTTTCGCATAAATCAACGGTCCAAAAAAAGTTGGAAGCGGAGAAGCAATAATTGTAGTCGCGAAATTTGGACAATCTTCCTTCCGCTTTTCGCTAAAGGGGGAAGCGAAAAGGACAGAAAGTTGGTCGTGAATGGGTGAAAGTACACTTTCTACGATCCGCAAGATCGACGATACAAAATTTTCCTGCAAACAATCAACGGCCGGGAAGAGAGTGGAAAGGCGAAAAGCGGAAACATAAGAAATTTGGTTGTGAAAAGAAGAGATCTTGCTTTCCTCCTTCCAACAACCTATATCTTGATCTCAGATCAACGGATGGGAAATTTTCCACCTAAGATCAACAGTGCAGAAAGGAGCAACATGTGCATGAGGTAAGAAGGCTTCACGATATGTGGAACTCAATAAACCCCACACTTTTCAACGACCCATATCACCCTTGATCTCAGATCAATGGTAGAGGTGAATTTCGCTGATCTAACATGTTCATGGAAATTAACTTTTAAAATTTGTGGAATTACTTAAAGGTCAGCAAGTTTTGACAAAGGAGATCTAATTAGGGATGGATCAACAACAGAGGTTGATTTTGTTGATTCAACATGCAAGGACAAACAAACTTTTGAATTCATCGAAATTGGGTACAGGGTGCAGGTTTCGACGACCAAGATCAACGCTCAATCTAGATCTACGGTGGGTGTGCATTTCGCAGCCAGAACATGCACGAAAGATCAAATATTTCGGGGCTGCAAAATCTTGTAGGACTCGAACTTTTGAACGGCAGAGATCGTGGCAAATTTTGATCTATGGCTTGAATTTATTTCACAATGGGAACAAGCAAGGAGTTTATCAAGTTGGCGGATTGTGAAATTGGTTAGAGGCTACATTGTTGGACGGTTAAGATGTCTTGTAGATCAATATCTACGGCTGATATTTATTTCAAAGGTGGAAGAAGAAAGGAAGATTGAAGTTGTTGCATGGTCGTTGGATACGTTCACACTGTTATATTCAACAAGCGAGCCTGAATCCCTTCTATCGAAATTCCCAAATTGATCCATCATGCTTTCCCGATTTTTTTTTGTGATCATGGAAAATATGCTAGATAAGCATTTGTTAGGATTTAGATTCACGCGTTGTGACTAATTTTGGATATGTTACGAGGTTGTTCTCGGGAGCCTATGATACTATAAATATACCCTCAATAGTGGAAGACAGGGTTGGAACACATGAGATTTTGTGTTATGCATTTTGAGATCTATCGTTAATAAAATTGCAGAGCTGAATGCTGGCTTGTTGTTGCAAAGATTCCTGTGTATTCTGTAGTTACAGTCTGTTATTTCCTTTCCCATATGCATGTATTTCCTATTAAACTTGCCATTATGTGTTCTTCATATCTAAAATGAGTGTGTAATAGTTCAAAATTCATATTGTTCGCAACCAGAACGTACACGAAAGATAAAATATTTTGGGGCTGCAAAATCCTGTAGGACCCGCACTTTTGAACGGCATAGATCGTGGTAGAGTTTGATCAATGGCTCGAATTGATTTTGCAATGGGAACAAGCAAGGAGTTTATCAAGTTGGAGGATTGAAAAATTAGTTAGAGGTTGCATCGTTGGACGGTTAAGATGTCTCGTAGATCAATATCTACGGCTGAGGTTTATTTCGAAGGCGAAAGAAGCAAGGAAGATTGAAGTTGTTGCATGGTCGTTGGAGAGGTTCGTACTGTCATTTTCAGCAAGCAAGGCTGAATCCCTTCTATAAAAATTCCCAAATTGATCCATCATGCACGTTCTAGCATGCTTTCTCGATTTGTTTTGTGATCACGGTGAATCTGTCAGATAAGCATTTGTTAGTATTTTGATTCCCACGTTGTAACTAATTTTGGCTTTGTTTCGAGGTTGGTATCGGGAGCCTATGATACTATAAATATACCCGCAATAGAGGAAGACAGGGTTGGAAACCATGAGATTTTGTTTTTTCATTTTGAGATCTATCGTTAATAAAATTGCAGAGTCGAATGTTGGCCTGTTGCTGCAAAGATTCCTGTGTATTTCGTAGTTATAGTTTGTTATTTCCTTTCCATGTGCATGTATTTCTTGTTAAAATTTCCATTATGTGTTCCGCATATATGAAAGGAGTGTGTAGTATTTCAGAATTCATATTGTTATGCTCTAGCTATTGTTTCAGGTATTCACTAATCTTTCTTACCAAAGTTGATGCATAATTCATCTCTTAATGCTCTGTATTGATGGACTATTCTCATTTCTTCTTTATCACCAAACAAACCACTTTTTGACTGTAACCGAGTGCTACCTTTCCTTTGTAGAATTTCACCTGCAAACTGTTATGTGAATCATGAATATTTGTGACTCCATAGCCTAATGTAAGCTTTCCTTGTTTCAACCACAAACATAATCTGAATTTTATTTTAGTTTTATATTTGGCCCTGTTAAAAATCAGCGAGAGATCCCTCTCTAGGAAGGAGGAAGCCAACTTCCTTTCTTAAAGTGGTTCTGTTGTTACCTTGGGATTTACCTTCTGCAACCTTGGTACAATTCTGAGTGTGAACAAATTGGCGTTGTTGTCGGGGATGAAAGTGCAAATCAGCCCTAGGAGAGACGACAAAGATTTCAAGAAGAAAGGGTTTCTGTGGGCAAACAAAAACTTCTGCATTTGAAACAGGTTGTACATTCGCCCTAGCGACTCCACATTTATTTTGAGAAAGATTTCAAAAGGCATCCTGACTTCCAGGAGGTCACATACACAAGGTAATCCTGACACTGAGATTTTACAAGGTGTGGAAAATCCAAAAAGATTGCTTAGAAGTAGGGGAAAAGAAAAAATAAATATTTCTCAATTTGGTGCATCATCTTCTCAAGGATTTCATAGCATTCGGGATTTTGGGTGGGAAACAAATTTTTAAAGGCCCTTGTTGAAATAAAAATCTGAATCTGATTTGAAGGAAAATGAAATTAATCCCAGTAGGTTAGAATCATATGTGCTTGATTCTCTTTGGTAAAACCTTCAAAACTCTGTGAAAACTGAAGAAAGAAACCCTGTTGTTCAAAACTTGCAGCCTTATATCCCACTGACTGTTAAAACCCCTCCACCTTATCAAGCTCCTCCTTCTGTTCCAAATCCACCTAGATGAATGGCTGCTAGGTTTGCTCCATTGTCCTTACCTGCTGTATTGCATGACTTTCCTCAAAATTATGCCCAAAAAATTCCCTTCTATGATGGGGATGGAAATTTCACAGCAATACAACATGTTGATAAATTTGATGATTTTGTGGACTTGGAGGTGGTTGATGGTGATGATGTTAAGACAAGGTTTTTTGCACAAAGCTTATCAGTAGAGATAAAAAAATGGTTTAGAGATTTACTTGCTAGGTTCATTGCCACATTTGAAGTTTTCCAAACTTCATTCTTAGAAAGATGGGATGATAAGAAAAGTCCTTTGCAGATGCTTTCTCAATATAATAATCTTAAGCAATGAGCTTTTGAATATGTCCATGAGTTTTCTAGTCAATTCATGAAGGTGTCCATGATGTAAAATTTGAAATGATATTGAAAACAATGGAGAAACTGATGGATAGGATAACCATATATAATGGACCATTGAACAGAGAACTGAATGAACCTCAAATAAAAAACTCAAACTTCAGAAGGCCCAATCCTCCCCCACCTCCACAAATTAGACAGAGAGATATGAGGAATCCTAGAAATCCAGATGATCAGCAAATACGACCACCTTTTCCTGAAAATTATGTTGCAGATGAAGATGAGGCTGAATCTATTGAGGATTACATTCACCATTTTGGTGACTTAGATTCTGAAATATACCTCACACAAGAAGAGCATAGTATGTTTGCTCAGGAGGATGACAATAATGATTTTGAGGAAGAGTCATAACAGTACCGAAGAGGGTGTTTGCATGCTATAGATGATGTCCAAAGAAAGATAAAATTGAGAAATATAGATGTTATTGTAAATAAAGGGAGGTTCAATCAAAATCAACCTTCTAGTAGCCAAAATAATACAGAAAAGAAGAATGAAAGACACAAAGATCCTATTGTATATAAATAATATGAAAAAAAAACAGAAAAAAAAACAAAAGAAGTGAAACAACCAGCACAGATGGATGTAGAAAAATTTGTTTCAACTTTCAATTTGCAAACAGATCTCTCAAAAGAGAAAATTGCCATTCCTTTCAATGAATTGTTGAGAAACAGGGAATACAGAGACAAAATAATAGTTATGGTCAGGAGTTAGGGAGAATTTTATCCAGATATCCTAGAGGTGGCAGATAATGCTCCTACCATTGTCTTTAGGTCAACAATTGAAAATGTGGATGATGAATAAGTTTCTCCTTTTTACCTAAGTTTAAATGTACATGATATGATTGTGCACATTGCTATGTTAGATTCTTGTGCATCTCATAATTTGATGCCTAAGGGAGTGGTAGAAAGTTTGGGAATGGAAGTTACTAGACCATATACAGATTTGTATTCTTTTGATTCTTGGAATGTAAAGTGTCTTGGGTTGATTAAGGATATGGTGGTAACTTTGATAGAAATGTCATTTAAGACTGTGGTAATGGACGTGGTTGTAGCAAACATTCCTCTTAAATTTGATATATTGTTGTCAAGGTCTTGGAATTCTAAATTGAAAGGAAGTTTGCAAATGAATATGTATTATGCTACCATTCCTATGGTTGGTGGGAATAAAAGGTTATACAGTGAGAAAACATCACCTTATGTAGTTAGCAGCCAAGAAAAACCAGATAGTCATGCTATCTATGCTGTTGATACTGAATTGGGATCTTCCATTTTCTTTAATGATGATCTTCATTGTGATCCTGAAATTACTGCACCCATTGAAGTTAAGAAGGAGGAAGAGTTTGAAAAGAGACAAGAGGATTTCGAAAAGAAACAGAAAGAAGAGGATCTCTAGACCATGTATTTTGATGGATCTGTGGCTAAAGTTGGTGTTGGTGCAGGTGTATATATTATTTCTCCTATCAGGTATTTTAAGGCTTTGTCATATAAGTTAAATTTTGAATGTACCAATAATGTGGCAGAGTATGAAGCTTTATTACTAGGATTGAATTCCTTGAAGGATATGGGAGAAAAGAGGGTACAATTCATGGGCGATTCAGAGCTTGTAATAAACTAGGTGAATGATAGTTATCAGACCAAACATCCCAGAATGAGGGCTTATAGGAATGAGGTATGGGATATGTTTGGTAACTATTTCACAGAGCATAAAATCAGAGTGATTCCCATATATTAAAACACAGTAGTTGACACTTTGGTTGTTGCTGCTAGAAAATTTAAAACTCCCACTGCTGGCCAAAGAAATTATAAAGTTGATATTGTGAACAGACCCTCTAGACCAGATAATTCCAAATACTGGCAAGTTTTTGAAGATGATATGCAAATAAAAATATTTTTAGAGGTGTCAGGTGAATTTGTAAATTCTTAGGTAGATAGTGAAACAATTTTGAAAACTTCTAAGATGTTGGAGAAAGTGAAGAAGAAATTGTCGAAAATAGAAAGTTAAAAATTTCACTAGGGCAAGAGGATATAGTTCAGTTGAAGAGTAATCATATCCCTAGAGGCCTAATTCCCCTAGAGAAACTTTTTGATCAAAATGATGTTTCTAGAGATCCAAAAATGAAACATGTTGATGATCTTGTTGAAGACAAAAATATAGGAACTGAAGAAAATCCACGGATCATAGAACTGTAGAACAACTTTCCAAGAAGACTATGTCAATTTGATGAAAAGATACACTGATTTGTTTCCCTGGAGTTATGAATACCTTAAAGAGTATGATAATTCTATCATACAACATACAATACCAATAAAACTTGGTGAGAAACCTTAGAGACAAAAATTGAGAAGAGTTAATGCAATGTTGTTTCCTGTTATTGAGAAAGAAATTAAAAAATTATTCAATGCCAAGATTATCGTGACTCTGAGGTTTTCCAAATGGGTTGCAAATATGGTGCATGTTAGGAAAAAGAATGGGGAAATCAGGCTTTGCATAGATTTCAGAAATCTTAACAAAGTCTCTTTGAAGGATAATTACCCTTTGTTGAAAATGGAACATATTTTGCAGAAAGTGGTGGGATCTGAAAGGATTTCAACTATGGATGGTTTCTCAAGCTACAATCACATCAAAGTGTTTCCTGAGGATCAAGAAAAGACTATCTTTACTACACCATGGGGTACATTTATGTATGCCAAAATGCCTGTTGGTTTAATGAATATAGGGACCACTTTCTAGTGCGCAATGGGCATTGCTTTTGCAGAGGAAAAGGATAAATTTGTGGTTGTCTACATGGATGATATCACTGTGTACTCAACATATGATAGGGAGCATATTAAGCATCTGGAGAAAGTTTTTTTTCTGAAATGTAAAAAGTATGTAATATCACTAAACCCCAAAAAATCAAATTTTGCATTGGAGGAAGGAAAATTGCTAGGGCACATTATTTCAAAGGATGGTATAAAGATTGATCTGGAGAGAATCAGTGCAATCCTAAAGGTTGAGGATCCAAGAAGTAAAAAGGAAGTGCAATCATTAATTGGGCAAGTAAATTTTTTGAGAAGGTTTATTCCCAATTTTGTTGAGATATTAATAAACATCACTAATATGTTGAAAAAGGACCATGAGATAAAGTGGACAATAGATGCAAGGAGATCTTTCAGAGATATTAAACAGGCTATCACAGAAGCCCCAGTTCTGGTAAGTACATATTTTATCAAATATTTCCCAATCTTTTCTTATGCTTCTAATCAGACTATTGTTGGAGTATTGTTACATAAAAACAATCAGAATGTTGAACAACCTATAGCCTTCTTTAGTAAAGTGTTAAGAGATGGAGAGTTGAAATATGACATTATGGAAAAACAAGCATATGCTCTAGTTAAATATTTGAAAGATTTTAGGTTTTATGTTCTTCATTCACATATCATTGCTTATGTTCCTAGTAATGTGGTGAAGAGCATTCTCATGCAGCCAGATCTAGAAGGAAAAGGATAAAAATGGATTGTTGTGTTACTGCAGTATGACATTGAAATTAATACCACCAAGCTGATTAAAGGACAAGGACTTGCAAAGATAACGACAAATCAACTTGATACAAGGGTGCAAGTAATGCCTGATTTCTCTATGTCTCCATGGTATTCTAATATTGTGTGTGTTGCAAAATTTACAGGCTCTTGCAGGGTTAAGTAAAATAAGAGCAAGGTCAGTGAAGTTGAAATCTGCCAAGTTTTGTATCCTAAATCAATACCTTTATTGGAAAGATATTGGTGGTGTTTTAATAAATTTCCTTTTGGAGAACGAAGATCAACAAACTATGAAGGAATTTCACAAAGGGGATTGTGGGGGGCATCATTCATGGAAGGTGACAACTAACAAAATTTTGAGAGTTGGTTTTTATTGGCCCTCAATGTTTTCATATGTTTACAGAGAGACACTTCATGTCACCAATGCCAGATCTTTGATGGTAAGATAAAATTGGTTCTACTCCCTCTAAATTCAGTATTAGTAGAGGCACCTTTTCAACAATGGGGACTAGATTTTATTGGGGAAATAAATCCAAATTATTCATGGAAGCATAGATCGATCCTAACAACAACAGATTATTTTACGAAGTGGATTGAAGCAATACCTACCAGGAGGGATACTGATGCAGTGATTATGGGTTTTCTTGAAGAAAATATTTTGGCTAGGTTTGGTTGTCCCGGAAGGATTATGACAGACAATGCAGCTACTTTAGTAGAGGCACCTTTTCAACAATGGGGACTAGATTTTATTGGGTAAATAAATCCAAATTATTCATGGAAGCATAGATCGATCCTAACAACAACATATTATTTTACGAAGTGGATTGAAGCAATACCTACCAGGAGGGCTATTGATGCAGTGATTATGGGTTTTCTTGAAGAAAATATTTTGGCTAGGTTTGGTTGTCCCGGAAGGATTATGACAGACAATGCAGCTACTTTTAAATCTAAAAATATATTAAGTTTTTGTCACAAGTATCATATCAATCTCAACCATTCCATTGCTTACTATCCACAAGGTAATGGGATGGAAGAAACCTCTAACAAAAGTTTGGTGGGGATAATAAAAAAATTGTTGGAAGATAACAAAAGGGCTTGGCACACAAAGCTAAAATATGCATTGTGACAAAATCAGGACAAAAGGGGCAATTGGAATGTCACCATTCCAATTAGTATATGGAGCTAAGGTGGTTTTTCCAGCATCTTTGGGAGATCCAGTCATGAAGTTATTGTAGGAACAACAAGATGAACCAAATCATATGCAAAGAAGAATAAACTAGATCATAGAATTGAATGAGTTGAGGGACAAAGCCTATGGTAAAGTGCAAATACATCAAGAAAAGATGAAGAACACTTTTGATAGGAAGGTAAAGGAAGAACAATTCCAGATTGAGGATTTGGTTTTGAAGTGGGATGCTCCTAGGGAAGATAAAAATGGGAAGTTTGATCACATGTGGGTAGGTCCTTATATCATTGCAAAATACATAGTTGAGAATGAATTCATTCTACAACATTAAGATGGGTCTCAGCTGAAAGGAGGTCCAATCAATGGAAGGTTTCTCAAACATTACTTTGTCTTGAGAGAGGAGGTAATTTATGTATCATAGTTGTATATATTTCTTTACTTTTCAAACAGTACAAATGGTGAGCCAAAGGATTTGAAGCTCGAAGAGAAGGACCTAAGATCTAGAGGGGTAGCCATGTTTTTATTTTTGTTTATTTTTACTTACAGAAATATAAAAATAAAATAAACTTTGAAGTCTGAAATGTTGGGAACAACCCAATGGATTTGGCACCTAGTCTAGGGGGTTCTCTGTTACCTTGTAGGGAGGATAGCATCCCTAGTTGGAGCCAGTTGTTAGCACTATTTTTGGGCTAAGTGTTTAACAAGAAATAAGATCAATGAAAGAAAGGATAAGGCCTAAAAATTCTCATATCATACGACTTTAAAGGATGTTAACAAGGTTCTACAGGGAATGGACGACCTGGATGCTCAGCGTAGAAGATCAAAGGCCATAAATCGTTTCCTCCAATGAAAAATCAGGAGTGGAAGAGCAGAAAAGACAAAAATCAGTGGCGAAAAATGGTAAAACATGACTTTCACCTTCCGCAGTCTGAGATCCAATGGCTCAGAGTGCTTCCACCAAAGATCAATGGCTCGAAAAAGAACAAAAGGATGGAGATCGAAAAGAGGAAATACCAAAATATTTTATCGTGAAAAGTTGAAGTACCGCTTTCAGCGATTCGCAAAATCGACTGTCAGGGATAACTTTTGCACAAATCGACGGTCCAGAAAAAGTTAGAAGCAGAAATTTGGAAGCGGAGAAGGCAGAATTGCAGTCGCGAAAGTTGCAAAATATGCCTTTCACTTTTCTCTAATGGCGGAAGCATAAAAAGACAAAAATTTAGTCGTGAATGGGTGAAAGTCCGCTTTCCACGATCCGCAAGATTGACGGTCCGGAAGGTTCCTGCAGACAACCAACGGCCAGGAAGAGAGAGGAAAGGCGGAAAGCAAAAACATAATAAATTTGGTCATGAAAAGTCGAGATCTTGCTTTCCACTTTTTGACATCCTGGCTCTTGATCTCAGATCAATGGCTGGGAAAGTTTCCACCTAAGATCGATGGTGCGGAAAGGAGAAACATGTGCACGAGCTAAGAAGTATTCTCAATATGAAAAACTCGGTAAACCCCATATTTTTCAACGGACCAGATCACCCTTGATCTTAGATCAACGGTAGAGGTGAATTTCATTGATCTAACATGCTCACGGAAATTAAATTTTAAAATTCACAGAATTGCTTAAAGGTTGACAAGTTTTGATGGAGGAGATCTAATCAGGGATGGATCAATGAAGGAGGTTGATTTCACTGATTCAACATGCAAGGTCAAACAAGCTTTTGAAATCAGTGAAATTGGGTACAAGGTGCAGGTTTTGACGACCAGGATCAACGCTCAATCCAGATCTACGGTGGGTGTGCATTTCGCAGCCAGAACATGTGCACTTTTGAACGGAAGTTATCGTGGCATAGTTTTCTTTTGGCTTGAATTGATTTCACAATGGGAACCAGCAAGGAGTTTATCAAGTTGGTGGATTATGAAATTAGTTAGAGGCTGCATCGTTGGATAGTTGCGATGTCTCGTAGATCAAGATCTATGGCTGAGGTTTATTTCGCAGGCGGAAGAAGCAAGGAAGATTGAAGTTATTGCATGGCCATTACAGAGGTTCGGAGTGTCATTTTTAGCAAGCGAGGTTGAGTCCCTGCTATCAAAATTCCCAAATTGATCCATGATGCACGTTCTAGCATGCTTTCCCGATTTGTTTTTTGTCCTCATGGTGAATCTGCCAGATAAGAATTTGTTAGGATTTTGATTCCCATGCTATAACTAATTTTGGCTTTGTTTCGACGTTGATCTCAGGAACCTATGATACTATAAATATACCATCAATAGAGGAAGACAGGGTTGGAACCTGTGAGATTTTGTGTTATGCATTTTGAGATCTATTGTTAATAAAATTGCAGATCCGAATGCTGGCATGTTGCTGCAAAGATTCTTATGTATTTTGTAGTTACAGTCTGTTACTTCATTTCCAATGTACATGTCTTTCATGTTAAACTTTCCATTATGTGTTCTTCATATCTAAAATGAGTGTGTAATAGTTCATAATTCATATTGTTATGCTCTGGCTATTGTTTCAGGTATTCATCAATCTTTCTTACCAAAGTTGATGCAGAATTTATCTCTTGATGTTCTGTATTGATGGATTGTTCTCATTTCTTCTTTATCACCACACAAACTATTTTTATGCTGTAACCAAGTGCCACCTTGCCTTTGTAGAATTTCACTTGCAAAGTGTTCTATGATTAATGAATATTTGTGACTCCATATCCCAATGTAACCTTGCCTTGTTTCAACCACAAACATAATCTGAATTTTATTTTAGTTTTATATTTGGCCCTGTAAAAAATCAGCGAGAGATCCCTCTCTATGAAGGAGGAAGCCAACTTCCTTTCTTAAAGTGGTTCTGTTGTTGCCTTGGGATTTACCTTCTGCAACGTGGGTACAATTATGAGTTTTAACACAAGGTTGATTTTTCATAAATATTATTTATAGAGGAGGATTCACAAGAGGTGGAGCAAACTGAGGGGAAGGAAACCCTTCAGGCAATATAAAAGAATTTGAAAACCTGTTAAAGACAAGAGGCTTAGGAATAGAGAGTTGTGGGTTCTTATTTTTGTCAAAGTCTCTTAACTCTATGTATCTTACCTCCCATTGCTTTGGGTAGCTAATGTCAGTCCAGTCAAATGTGATAGGAGTGGAATTTTTAGACTTATTTGTTTCCACCATGATTAGCAAGAATTAAATTTCATGGAATTTGGTGGTAAGAAGGGGAAGGGAATCATTTCCAAAGCGAATGATGACCAAAGATTTGAGCTGAATTATTTTGGAGCCAGTATCCATTTTAAATCCCAAGGGATAAATATAGGCTTTTAGTAAGTCACGGATGTAGGGGTCATCCAGGCTAACAGAATACTTAGGGAAGATAGTACCAAAAAATGGGCCATTATGTAGGGGGCCTTCAAAACCTTTGATTAATGTATCAGGAAATTCTAAATGAAGGGTATCCAAAACACAACAAAAAGAAAAAACATTCATATAGTGGTTCACTAACGAGCCGAGGCCTAATTGGACAGCACCAGGATGTGCATATATATAACCTTTTGATCTTGCCCAGTCGATTTGTTCTTTGTCAATTAAGTTAATGTGAATGGGATCTTCTTGGTCAATGAAGTTTATGTCTAAGGAACTGATTTTAATTTGTGTGTATACTGCCACCACTTCATTTTATAAACCCTAGAGGGTAATATTTCAAGTAGTTTCAGTTAGGGGAAGGTATTGTATCATCGATGGTTATGATAGATTCTGAAGCTTCAGAATTCAAAAAGGGTGATCTCCTTTCAGCCAGAGAAACAATAGTTTGATCTATATATTGACAATCTAGGGATGTAAGCCCTACACTGGTCCATTGAAGGATCCATGGAACACTTACCAGAGTTGTGCAACAAAGGAATAGTTTTTGGATTTAGGATATCCTACAGGTCTACTGAGAGACAACACTAGTGGACTTACGACGCCTAAATCCAACGGCTATAGCCACAAAAACTCTGAAACAGATTCAGATACCACAACTATTCCACTTGCAGAAATAAATGAACTCTTGTTCCCAAATCACAAATACATAAAAAGATTTCCAGAATATAAGACTGAAGTTTGATTAATGTATATTCAACAATAATACATCATTTATATAATTTACACTAAAAAAATGTTCCACGTGCATGAAATTATATTACATACCTTAGGATTTATGTGCGATAGGTGTTTGAAAAATTGTTCAATAACTTGAAAATGGCCAATAACAAAATAGAAAAGAGAATATTTGCATGTGAGCCTTCACATAAGGGTTTCTATACCCTATCAATCAGAGGGTCATCGTGAATAACATCAAATTTGCATCCATTGAAGCAAAGGTGACATCGATCAATCTATTTATCCCATTATTCTCAATCATATTAGTGCCATTTTCTTCCTAAGGATTAATTGCACCTCCAACAACGTGTTCACCAATATTTCTACTAGATTTTGATTTTGGTATATGCTTAGGCAATTCAAGCATAGGACACTATCTTTGTAATTACAAAAAATATAATATTTTTAGTATATAAATCCAATATTATTGTGATAGAATGTTTTATGAAAATAATAAGAATAGATAATGAATAACTTACAAACGAGAGATATTCATTCCCTCCTTCAAAGTGCCCAAATTCCCAATTGTGTTTTTTTAGTTGATTCCCTTATAATTTTTCTCCATTGCAATAACATTTATTGTCACCATATTCCTCTTTTAGCTAGGCAATGGTCCTCAAAGTTTCCTCTTTTGATGATATTGTTAACTATTACATCAAAATACATTGAAGCAATATTAGTACAATACTCAAAGAATTCAAAACTTGTTTGCAAATTATTTATCAGGAAAGAATTATGATAATGTAGAGAATCCAAAATTTGTAGAAAAAGATGGATGTTGAAAGTAGATAGAAATAATTGTAGTTGTCGAAATTAGGAAAAAATCTGGAGGTTGAACGTATCACACAATTGCTGCCCTATATATTGGAGTGTAAACATATTTTACAATGATTTTGGAATTCCAATATCCATTTAACAAGGTCAATTTTGTTGACTATTTCAACAACTTACTAAAGTTCTATTCTTGGTCACATGTAATCGTTGTTGTGATTGGAATTTTGACAACCAAGCATCAAACTTTTGACAAGATGAACTATCATTCAAATACTAATTTATTTAATGGGGAATGAAAAAATACTATTCTTTCAGTATTTTAACCAAATTTGCGTCACAAAACATTCTTTTTTTTAGACAAAAATGTTTATATTTATAGGTGGTTTAACCACAAAAATAGAGCCAAATTTAACATAGGTTCCCTTATGGTAGTGGCAATTCAGAGTTCAGAAATGCAAGTCTTTTTAGGTTTCAGACAGTGCCATTCCAATACTACTTAGAAAGTGCTATTCATATACAACAAATAGGGAAACTGCTAGATAAACGCAGAGACCACATCTAGACATCGGAATTCAAAACTTGATTCTAAACGATTGGAATTCATTTGGATTTCTTTCCATAGCGAGAAGAAGAACCTGAGAATTTTGTCGCTTCCAGCTTTGCCACTTTGAACTCCAGTTTATCGAACTTAATCTCCAATTTAGCCAGCATCCCTGTCAAAGCATTCTCTGTGCACAACATCGAACAGTCAAATTATTTCCTCAGATGTACCATGTCCCTACCAATGTTATCAAGCCGATGACCACCCTCAGAATCGAGCTTGCTAAGAAACCTATTAATCCTTCTGGTCTTCTTCTTCATCTCCCTAATATCCATCTTGATGAACTGAGCAGGCGGGGAGGAACCAGTGGATTTAGAGGATGCCGAGGATGCTTCCATGTTGCAAGTGACAATATGAACACTAAAGACTCCCTCAAGTTCCTCACTAATGTAGAAAAACCAGAGCATAATTTCCTCACTGGTGCAGTCGAACCAAAGCATAAAATGACAATCCTTCCCCTTGTCCTGCAAAATAAAATTGCCATCATAGACGCTCCACTTATCCATAATTGCATGTGATTTCTCACTTGGATTCACATCAGATGGAAGGGACATAATTCCTTCAGCTCATTGGATACATCTGCTCAGATGTACACGAATTAAAACCCAGACATAACATCCTTGTCCTTGCACACGCGCCACAACTAATGTTGTAAACTTGCCACGTGATGAAGCATGCATCACATAAACCTATGTTGAAATTTTCCACGGGGATGAGTGTTAGCGCCTTAAGTCCCTTGGATAAGGCCAAGGTCCTATGGGGGTTTCTAGAAAGAGATAACCCCATTCCACATTAAAATTATGTAACCAAGAGTAGAGCCAATGTTTGTAGCTAGGTCTGCTTTCATGTTGAGCTTCCTTAGAATGTGGAAAAAATATATTTTGCAAAAAGAAGTGACCAAAGCTTGAATTTTCCTAATCAACTGGAGAAGTTGCTTCTGGGATGGGAGAGTGTTTTCAGCAAGGGCTTGAATTATTACTCATGATTCTCCCAACATGATAATTTCGTTGAATCCATAGCTTCTGGCTAGTTGAATTCCCTACCATAGGGCCAGTTCTTCCGCTATATTATTTGTTTCCCTTCCAAGCCCCCAAGAAAAATTGAATTCTATCTTTCCATCTAGGGTGATGAATACCCGGCCCCTCTATGCCGCCCCAGGATTTCCTTTAGAGGCTCCATCAATGAAAAGTACCTCCTTATGAAGCTGGCTCAACCATCTTTTGAACTCCAGTCCTTCTATTCTTATTTCCCATGAGCGCATTTCCCTCTTGACCTTTGCATTTTCCATAGCTAAATCAGGAGATAGACTGTGCAACCATGCTTCTTCCGGGGGGAGAGAGGGCACCCAGGCGAATCACACTAGAGGCAAGAGAGACAGTTTCCCAATATTCCTTTGAATTTTTTAGTAACTTGACTGGCTAATGCAGCTTTCCCTTTGAAGATACGAGAATTCCTTTCAAGCCATAACTTCCACAGAATAAACCTTGGGAGAGTCATCCAGCAAGATTTGGTTACCGGGTTTTTAAGATTGGCGAAAGGGGAGTGGGAAGCCCAGTTGATAAACATGGAATGAATGTTGTCCAATGGTGAGTTAGCATTACCTGGAAGAGCTGCTTTCTAGACCTCATTAGAAAATGAGCACAAGATCAATAAGTACTTAGTCATTTCTTCATTGTTTAGACAAAGCGGGCATCTCATAGGGCCTTCCCACCCATTTTTTTCATATTGTCTCCGGTCAAAATTTTGCCATGGGCCAAAGTCCAGATAAAGAAATCAAATTTGGGAAGGATTTTAACTGCCTAGACACTTTTCCAGATATCTGCATTTTCAGTAGGATGAGGATTTGATATGAAATTATAGCCCGCTAAAGTGGTGTAGATCCCTGTTTTCCTCCCCCAGCCTTTAGCATCCTTTGCAGTCCTAGTAACAGGAGACTTTCCATGGATATTAGCAATTAGAATATTCTTTTCATTATCTGGGAGGGATGGGAATTGGATACTCCATCCCTTCTAGGAATTGGAGCAATCCAAGTTCCATTCAGAAATATCCCAGAGCAAGAGCAGGTTATGGCTGTGCATATACTCTAAAATTTGTTCAATGCCTGGAAACTATTCAAGAGGAGGGTCTCTCATTATCAATTCTTCTCAAATATTAATGTGCTTCCCATTTCCAGATATCCGGGTAATATTAGGAGAGAAGAAGCTGAGTGCTTTCGACAAAATAGAGAAGATAGTTGAACCTTTTCTTACCCGAGAGGGACTATCAAGACATCTCGAACAATTCCCTGAGAAATATTTTTTGCAAAGGGAAGCCTTACACCAGGTCACCTTTCATGAGATGATATTCCATATAATTTTGGCTCCCAGAGCCAAGTTTTGAAGAGCCAAATTCCTGATTTGAAGGCCTCCTTGCATCAGATGTTTTGACACCTTTTCCCAACTTACCGGCGGGAGCTTCTTCTCATTCTGCTTCCCTCCTTTACAGAGGAACTTTCTAAGCAAATATTCAATGAGGGTGATAATCCCCTTCAGGGCCAGGAGATTGGAGCACTGATAGATAGGTATACTTGAGAGAACAACTTTTATTAAGACCACTTTTCTAGCATGACTTAACCAAGTCGAGCCCCAAGTGTTAATCCTACTTTTTATTTTGTCCACGATTAGCAGCTAGTTGGATGACTTCGAGGTGGTCTTGAAGATGGGCACTCCAAGATATTTGAATGCATCCCATTGGGTCTTCCCTTTGATACCCAAGATTTTGCTAATGTCCACCATCTCTGTGGGATTGTAGTTCCACCATAAAATTTGACTTTTCCTGTAGTTGATCTGACTCCTCGAAGCGTCTTGATAGAGCTCCAATTCTGATTTGAAAAGTATTGTTGACTGAACATTGGAACCTCCCAAAAGAATGGTGTCATCAAAAAATTAGGCATGGTTGATATCCTTGACCCCCCTGGCAATACAGAGACCAATGAGGTTATTGTGAAGTTGGATTTGCTCTAGCTGAAAACTAAGCACAGAAGCCTGAATGGCATAGAGAAGAAGAGAGAGAGGGAAACCCTGACGAAGCCCATGAGAGGCTTGGAAAAAACTAGTCACATGTCCATTGACTAGGGGGGAAATCCATGGACCGTTGATACAATCTTAGATCCATATGATGAATCCCCAGCAAAAACCGAACTTGTGCATAAATTGAAAGAGAAACTCATATCTAACTCTGTCAAATGCATTAGCTAAATGCAATTTAATAATCATACCTTTTTCCCGGTTATGAAGACTAGAGTGAATTACTTCTTGGACCATAATGATGTTGTCAGCAATATTCCTTCCCTTAATAACTCCTCCTTAGTTCTTAGGGATTATATAAGAGAGAACCTCTTTGATCCTATTGAAACTTACTTTGGTAATGATTTTATACCCAATGTTGCAAAGAGAAATAGGTTTGAATCTGTCAAAGGAAATGACCCCTTTTTATTTGGGAATCAACGCAAGGAAGGATGAATTGGTACTCCCACCAATTTTTTTACAGACTTGGGATTTTATAACCATTTTGTGAAGGTCATGCTTGATGGTTTTCCAACATGTCTTTAGGAATCTAGCCGTGAAGCCATTAGGGCCTGGGGCTTTATCGGACTCCATACCTATAAGGGACCTTTTGACTTCCTTTTTTGAGATGGGGGCCATGAGGCTTCTGTTAATAGAGTGGTTGATCAGCTTTGGGACCAAGTTGAGGATAGGATAATTGGGAAGAGTTCCAGGAGGGGTATCCTCAGTGTAGATGTTTTGAAAATGGCTATGCACTACCTTCTTGATTTCCTCAAAGTCCTGAATCATTTTACCTTGACTCTGAATCTCCTTTACTGCTTTATAGTTCTTACGTCCTTCTGATTTTTATGGAAGAAGTTTGTGTTTTTATCCCCATCCTTTAACCATAAGCATCTTTCCTTCTGCCTCCAGTGCTCTTCCTCAATCCTGTAGGATGCATGTAAGTTTCATTGCAACACAGTTTCCTTTTCTAGGATAGCAATATCCATAGGCTGATCCTCCTTCCATCTATGATGAATTTCCATATTTTGTTGGGATTTGATCCTTTGTGCACCAGGGTATTTTAGTTTTTTATCCCAGGCTTTGAGAGCTCTCTTGAGCATCTTGAGTTTTTCTTCCCAGACATAGAACGGGGAGCCTGAACTAGAGACTCCCGGACCTCTTGAATGATCTCCTGAAAACCATCCTGATTAATCCAATTTAGGCTAAATCGGAAAGGGATGGGGCCAAGGTTTTTCTCCTCAGACAAGTCCAGTAGAATCAGCTTGTGATCCGACATGCTGAAGGGAAGGATGGAGGAATCCGCTCTAAACCCAAGAATAGGGAGGGATTGATGAACCAAAAACCTGTCCAATCTAGTCGCGATATGCACCGGGCTGATTCTTCTACTGGTCCAGGTGAATAGACCATGTGCTGGCTTGATATATTCAAGGTCCTAGTCCCTCATAATGTCTTCAAATGTTTCTCGTAGGGGGTCCATGAAAATAGAGCCTAATTTTTTCTCCTTTGCGCTGAGAGTGATATCCATATCCCCAGCAAGGATTAGACTCTCGGGATGATGAAAATCTAGAACGTCTTGAATACTTTCCCAACATTCTTTCTTCTCTGAAAGAAAGACAATGATATAAATATTAAAAATGCTTATCTGAATTCTATATTCCTTATGCCATAACTTGGTGAAGATCCAATGAATGTGAGTTAGAGATTGCACCAGCTCGAAAGAATCTCTCCTCCAGAGTGAACCAAGTCCTCTAGAAGCTCTTCTTGCACTCCTGGATATTCTTTCTCCATTTTTCCAAAAGAGCCGACTAGTATGGAGGAATTCATCTTCCTCCATTTTTCATCTCCCGGATCAATAGGATGTCAGGATTGGAAATGCATATTAAGTCTCTCATTGCTTCCGATTTCTTTTTCTCCCTAGACCTCTGCAGTTCTAGGAGACGATTTTCGTTACTTACCTTTGGGGGGATTGGTGGCCCCCTTAGAGGCATGGACTTTCTGTCTGGTGAACCTGTGATTCATCATTGCTTCAATCATGGATTTTGCTTCAAGAAGCTTGTCTTTGTAGGTAGCTTCCTCTCTAAGTTCCTTATCATATTTCCTCCCTCGTTTAGTTTTTTCTGTGAGAATTGAGATTGCCCAATTTTTCCTTCCTCATCCTTCGAGGATTCCTCTTCAAATGAGTGATTTGATGGTTCGGGCTGATCTATTATTTCATTATGAATACCCTTTTCTGGTGAGCCTTTCCCTTATGATCCAGGATTCGGTGGGGAATCCCCAGCCTTTGGTTCCCTCTCCTCTTTTGGCCCTTTTCCCCCTCCTCCATTCTCTAGTTCTATAAATTTATTCCTTTCTTCGAGTTGAGGGATCTGGGTCACTTCTTCCTTTCTATTATTCTGAGATCCCATATTTCTCCCATATTTTTTCTACGTTTGTTTAGTGCTAGTCTTGGGTCATCTAGCTTAAATCCAACCTTCTTCTGCTTCTTTATCTGACTATTATATTGGCAGCTTTGGGCAATTATTTTGGAAGTGCCCATACCCATGACAGTGTCAAAATTTTAAAGGCAACTGCTCGTAGTCCAACTTCTAATAGTGTTTCCATTCTCCCACCATTAACTTGATCGCCTCTGGTAGGCCAGCTTCCATATCAAATTCTACGCAAATTTTGGAACACGAGTAGCTCTCTTTGGAGTTTTCTCTATCAATATATTTTCCCATATTGTCCCGAATGGTTTGTAGGGACAAAGGAGTCCAACAATGGACCGGAATATTGGGGAGGTGAACCCATACTGGCACATCCTTGGGGACATCCACTACTGGGCCAAAATCCAACGTCCAACGATTAAAGTAGAAGCCTTGGGGTCCCATGAAGCAGGGCCCACTACGAAAAATGAGATCTCAATCTTCTTTGGAGATAAATTCGAAAAGAAAGAATCCTCTTCCAACCGTGTAACAGGTAATGCTATTGGAGATTAGAGGTCTCCAATTTTTCTGGATCTAATTTTCAATAGTCTTAGGCGAAGGCCAAAGACCTGTGAACTGACCGATTAGGGCCCTATCTGCCAGGGAGACTGCAATATGCATGGGGTGTTGCGGCGGGAGTTCAATGATTGGAACCTGATCCAGTTTCTTCAAAAAATTTGGGACAGGAGCAGATTCGGGCTTCATGGATTTCTTGACGATTAGATTGCTGAAGGCGACAGAGTCTTCAAGGTAGATCGGGGAGGAGCCCCACCTCCAACCTTGAGAATGATGTCGATCTGGGCCCCAACCCAGATATAAACGATTCAGCCTGACCCAGAGACACACAGAGGCAAAGGCTTGACAACCAAATCCACGGGCTAGCCTAGGACTGAGATTTGGGCCACGGTCCAGATCCACATGCGTGACATTAGAGCAGAGAGACACAAACAAAAACCATAGCACTCACACCAGTCGAGAGCATTCATACGTCACAAACCATTATTTATATCAATGTTGGAAAGTAATGTAGTATATCACAAAACCCATGTAATCCAATTCCTCCTACATAAACAAATATTTGTTGAGATTAATCAATATTTATCATTTTGTTACCATTGCAATAAGTCTTGCCTCAAATGATCAATGTGATCTCCTCTAGTCCTATTGAAAATCAAGATGTCATCAAAGTAAACAACAAATATTCCCAAATTGAGATTCAATGTTTAATTAATCAATCTCATGAATGTGTTAGTCGCATTATGAGTTTAAATTGCATGACAAACCATTCATAGAATCCCACCTTGGTCTTCAAGGAGACTTTCCATTCATGCCTTTCTCTAATCTTGATTGGATGATAACCACTATTGACGTATATCTTGGAAAAATCATCTAGCACCACTCAAAAAATCATCTAGCACCACTCAAAATACCATCCCTTTCTAGATAAAGGAAACCTATAGCTTATTTAATATTGTTTATAGCTCTATAATTTTTGCACATTCTCCACTCACATCCTTTATTGAGTGAAAATATAGTGGGTATTACATGTGGCATTAAGGTTTCTCTGATTAAACCTCTACCCAACAATTCTTGAATTTGGAACACTTACTTTTTGCATAACTTATTGCATGAGGTGCCTTGTTATGTAGATTTGATTATAAATTAATTTACTAAGAAAAACTTATTGCTAGCAGAAAAACAAGTGGCATATCCGCTAAAATTATATCCTTAAACTTCTCCAATACTTCACTAACCTCTACTAGAATATAAATTTTTACTACTGAACTATCTTTTGAAAATATAGAAAAATAAAACCTAATCAATTTGACTTCTTTAAGGAACTATTTCAATGAAGATAACATTCCCTTGTGTATGTTAACTCAAGTCATCAGTTCCTCCCTTCCTTTACTAAGGCCAAAAATATGTTTTCCTCCCTTATCCATTTGGAAAGTGTTTGTCTTTCCATTGTGAGTGGCATTCTTATCAAATTTCCAAGGTCTTGCTGACAAAATATGGTAAGCTTCCATGGGAAACTGTAATATCCCAAATACTAATATTTTCTAATGTTCTATGATAGTGTTGACTTGCACACTCAATCTCATACAAATTTGCAAAATAACCATGCATGCAAACTCGACATGCAAAAATGCCCTAAAATATAGCTGAATTAGGGTAATGGTTTTACAGAGAGAAATTAACACTTACCATCGATATTATAGCTAATAATGACCCTAGAGATAGCTGCATGCATAAGGATTTAGATGGGTGGTCTAATAATGCTCTTTTCCTTCGATGTTACCACCCCGCAGAACCATAAAAACCCTCCAGACTGAAGGTGACGTTTTTGTAGGAGGAGAGGTCCATTTGGGATGAAACTTTGTGATCTTGTTAGCCTGATGATGCTGAAGAGATAGACTGACACATGCAAAGATTTGGAAGCCTCTAAGTGCCCTAGCGAATTGATATGTGGTTATGTTGCTCACGACTCCAAAGCTCTCTATTTGTTGATAGTTGCTCCAGATGATAAAAAATGATGGCTGATAATCACTGTATACCGTAGGATAGGCCTGCTAAGAAATAGGAAGCTGACATGTGAAGGAAATACTGGGTTTTGTGGTCCCAACGAATCCTTCTGTGATTTCCCTGCTACTTCCGGCTGCAAACATGAATCTGCCAATAAATATTCGAAATGTGTTGGATCTCTGAATATTGAAATATATGCTGAATGTTGTGGATAAACCTGGATGATCTATCCCAATAGGAGACTAGGGAAAATATCTCACTGATGAACCCTCGTTAGTTGAAGACATCGTCTTCAACCCCAACTGTCGTGGCTGCATGCTGTGCTGCTGCTTGAAACTCCAAAATCAATCAAGAATAACAATAGATATCTCCTTTAGTCCCATAACCCTTCTTAAATAGATCTTCATATGATTTTAGGGTTTGCATGTCACTCTTAGGGTTTATGCTTCACTTTTGCATGCATGTAATTCTAATTTGATGTTGAATTTAATACTAACTAAGCAAGGCCTGCATGCTCTGCATGCTTTAGAATACTAACTCTGATGGCCTTCTTTCTACACGGATGAATTAATAATACTGAATTGATGTACCTTTCTGCTCCTAGTGATATTAGTCCTCAATTATTCCCTTTTATAAAAAAATGGAACATTATAGTCCTCCCTTGCCAAAGATTTCTTGTTCTCAAGAAATGCCAACGCAACTCCACAATCAATCAAACTGAACCAACTAAATCCAGGGATGATCCCAGGGTCCCAAGTTATCCTAGGAGATCTGTAGCACCCTCTGCTCAAAGCACTGCACTGCACGGTACCATTACAAAATGTCCCATGGAAGCATCCTATAAATAGTGTGACTAGCCACGGTGTAATCAAGGAACCGTCAAAAGAGACCTCCTGAAAGCATCCTCTAGCAATCACTAAACTATCAATCACTGCCATTCCGAGGTCCCAAATCAACCTGAGAATTGCAGAGGTCAAAATGCATCCACCGCTACCCTGCGTAGTATCGACACAAGGAGCATCCTGTAAACTCCCAAGCAACGCCTCTAGTAAACACTGTATCCTCCCCTCATAAGGTCTCCCACTTGGATCCCAATGCAAACTTGTGCATCTTTCATCCCAAATATCCGAAGGCTCTTGTGGGACTATACCCTTGGCTAGGAATGTCTTCCCAAGAATTTCCCACTCAATAGGACACCAAATCTTAATCTCTCTCGAATCCAACCCCCGAAAAGGACCCTGTCCATAAGCACCATCACAAGGAATAATCCCACTAAGCTAACATTTTGGCCTTCTGATTTCAACTGGAATGCTCATATACTGTTACCCAATTTCTTGATCCTGGCCAAACTGTAAAAACCATCCTCCTTTATGCAAATGTGGACTCAAACTACTGCAATCCTTATCTATGTTCACCTGAAGAGGACTGCTTTGAAATGCAATAGTATGTTTCTTCTGCTGCCCCATCAAGGAATCTAACTGCTCTTCGATACTAAAAAGCTTAACCGCTGACTTGGTACAAACAACTCGAAGAGTTGTAAGCTCAATGTCTCATTGTAATATGGTGTCCTGAAGTATCTTGGTCCTCTCTTTCATTACTAGAATTCTTTCTTTAACACGTTCAATCTTCTGTCAATGTCTATCATCTGGAAGCTCTATCTCATGCCTATATAAACTCTCCCTAACCTCCATGTGCAACTGCCCATTGTCTCGAATGTTGTGCACATTTCCTTGCACCTCATGTATCTCACCTGTCATAACTGTATAGAGTTGTAGGTGATGAAGAGTGTACCAAATCCAACCCATCACACAACTTGTCCACAATCTGACTATCGGATGTGCTAGTGTCACTAGACTGGAAGGATGGCTCTAATGCTATCTCCTCATGCACATCCTCATCATGTACTGTTATACTTTGAAACTCTAAAATAAATGCATCTGCACTACCTGTCTACTCTCTAAAGTGTACCTTAGGATCCTTTCGATCAAACCTCTCGATGTTCATATGTGTAAAATCTGGGTATGATGTGATGGTATTGTGACCCAATGTCACTAACCCGTGGTACCACCACTCATGGGCTTCTCCATCCAAATGGAAAGTAGCCAATTTAATGGAATCTGTCTCAATCATGGGGTTGAGATGGAAGTATGTATCCAACTTTTGCACCCAATTCCGGGCTAGGCCACCCTGGGTACCCTCAAAGGTAGGGATAGTCAGTTTCCCTACAGTACGTTGCAACTCATAGTTATGGCTGAATGGACTATTGTAAGATTTGTGTTTGTTCTTACTTTTAAAGTGGCAGAAGTCAGTGAAGGTCATGGCTGAATGAAAGTCATATCCTAAAGCTCTATACTCTCTCAGATAGGCACTCATGGATTCTTCTGGTTGTACTTGTGCTGGAGGCACTGCAGTTGGACTATCTAAGAATTGAGGCATGGTAGGTCGGGAGGGATTTTTGTACATATGGGGATGGCTGTGCATGTTGGTATGTAAGTGCTCCCCACTAATACTGGTGGATACCCTATCACTATTGGGAAACAAGGGACTGTGTGGGGTGGGCCCATTTTTCTTTGTCATTTTCCTGAAGGTACTCATCATTTCTTTTTGCCTAGTAGTGATTTATTTTATGGCTAACATGAGACTATTGAAAGTTGTTTTATCATTGTCATCCATTGTTTCTTTTCCCTTTCCAAACTGATACTCTTTGTCCCCCAACTCTCTGTCCTCTAATTCCTCTTCTCCTCTATCATTGATTCTAAACCTCTGTCTTCGGTAAGTAATTTTGTATGGATCTTCTGAATTCATTTACAATTTTGCATGCCCACAGCTAGCAAGAAACATGCTCTGATACCATTGTAATATCCCAAATACTAATATTCTCTAATATTCTATGATAGTGCTGGCTCACACACTCAATCTCATACAAATCTACAAAATAATTGTGTATGCAAACTTGCCATGCAAAAATGCCCTAAAATATAGTTGAATTAGGGTTAGGGTTTTGTAGAGAGAAATTAACACTTACCACTGATATTCTGGATAATAATGACTCCAGAGATAGTTGCATGCATAAGGATCTAGATGGGTGGTCTAATAATTCTCTTTTCCTCCGGTGTTACCACCCCGCAGTATCGTACAAACCCACTAGACTGAAGGTGAAATTTTTGTAGGAGGGGAGGTCTGTTTGGGATGAAACTTTGTGATCTTGTTTGCCTGATGATGCTAGAGAGATAGAATGACACATGCAGAGATTTGGCAGCCTCTAAGTGCCCTAGCAAATTGATCTGTGGTTCTGCTGCTCATGACCCCCAAGCTCTCTGTTTGCTGATAGCTACTCCAGATGAGAAAACTAATGGTGGATAATCATTGTATGCCATAGGATAGGCCTACTGAGAAAGAGGAAGCTAATATGTAGAGGAAATATTGGGTTTTGTGGTCCCAACGAATCCTTCTGTGATTTCCCTGATACTTTCGGCTGCAAACATGGATCTGGCAATAAACCTTCGAAATGTGTTGGATCTCTGAATACTGAAATATATGGTGAATGCTATGGATAAACCTGGATGATCTATCCCAATAGGAGACTAGGGCAGATATCTCACTATCGAGCCCTCGTTAGCTGAAGACACCATCTTCAACCCCAACTGTCGTGGCTGCATGCTGTACTGCTGCTCGAAACTCCAAAATCAATCAAGAATAATAATAGATATCTCCTTTAGTCCCATAAACCTTCTTAAATAGATCTTCATATGATTTTAGGGTTTGCATGTCACTCTTAGGGTTGATGATTCACTTTTGTATGCATGTAATTCTAATTTGATGTTGACTTTAATACTAACTAAGCAAGGCCTGCATGCTCTGCATGCTTCAGAATATGAACTCTGATGGCCTTCTTTCTACATGGATGACTTAATAATACTGAATTGATGTACCTTTCTACTCTTAGTGCTATTAGTCCTCAATTATTACCTTTTATAAAAAACAAAACATTACAGCAACACGTTTCTTTAAAAATTCCTAGTATGAAAAATAATTAGAAATTTCTTTAAAAATGTTAGTTGATATCATTTTTGTAACCATGAAACTTTACAAGCACTAGGATGCCATGTACATTTCAAAAGTATATTCTTACTTACTTTGACAGAAACCAAGTTGTATGTAGCACCATTATAAATAATCGAAGAATGCATTTTACCTCCCTCTTTATACATGATTTTGAAGATATTATTTAGTTGTCCATGCTCCCAATCTTCATGTGAATTCTCTATTTTCAACATAACTCTTTGAAACATAATATGCTCTCCTTACTCTTGATGAAATTCAAAGACAATACCCTCCACAACTATTCTTATTGCTTGAGTCATGAGTTCTAGGCACTTAACATAATTCTTCATTCATATTCCATGAACATTCACTTGTTCTATTCCCTTGTACACCACACTTGAAGCATGTTCCCATAGAGTTTACTTTGATTTTTCCATATCCACATCCTTTTATCAACATTGTAACCTCCTATAAAATTCTGATTTTTATAACTTGCACTAAGCCTCTTCCTTTCATTGTGTTTTTGAAGCGAATATTTATTCACTTCACACAACCAATATTACCAGAACACTTGGAATATTCGATAAGTCGTTAATAGGACAAATATATATTGATAATTGGATAGGTAAAAAGATGTTTTGCAAGAATTAGTGTCGGGTATTTTATACCTTGAGTGGTAAGGGGGTGACTTTTCAAGTCACCTCTTGAGTAATTAATTACATACCCTAATTAACCTACTTAGTATTTAAATGTTAATATTTTTAACATTTATATTTGTTACACTGCCTTCCCCTTAGGGAAAACTTTGTCCTCAAATCTTGTATTGACAACAATGTCTGAATTTCCTTGAACTGTCGTTTTGGGATCCTTTCCTTTTTGTAATTGTGACACTTGATGAAATGAGACGATACGAGTTACGGATTCCCAAGGAGAATTGTCGCATCGTATCTATTGTGGTACATTCCAGATTTACTTTTATCGGAGCTCTGAGATCATTTTGTGGAATGGGTCGTTTCAATTATTACTTAGCATGTTGATCTTTTCGCCTGTCAACATAATTCTTCTGTGAGTGCTTGTTTTGATCATGTCATTGGTTAAAATGACGATTATAATTAGGATGTCTGTAAGGTGTATGTGTTGTTTGTTTTTCTTTCTTTTGGACTCCGACGAAGACTGTCTTCACTTCCTTGATTTGATTTTTGGATGCATTTTCCTGGATTTGTGCTTCTTGGTTCTCCAGTAGATTGTTATGATTCTGAATCTTTTCGATTTTTTCATCTTGTGAATTTTTTTCAAATTCTAATTTCTTGATTTGATTCTCTAATTCCTTATTACGATTCTTTAGACACTAGTTTTCTTCCAATTTTTCTAGTGTTCTTCCTTCGAGGTCTTCACTGAAGTGTTCCCTCTTATTAATGTGTTTCATTTTTTTAATCTTTGTAATCAATGTTTTGTTATGATTTCGTAATCGAAAAATCTCTCTGGTATTGCTTAATAACACATTGTTGAGTTTTGTTAGTTCCAACTTATGTGTCTTCTTACTGTCGTCATACTGCTGCTTGAGTTTTTCTTTTTGATGTTGACGATGACATAACTCTATTTCCTGATTTTCTAACTTTTCATGTAGTTGCGTCAATTTGTCTTCCTTGTCCATGACAACTTTGTTTAGATGACTAATTTCCTCTTTTAATTCGATAGTGTTTCCATACGGACATTCTTCGACTTTGTTTAGTTTTTTTATTTGGTCTTCAAGTTGTTGAATGATACCTTCTAGATGTGATATTTTCTCGTCCTTATCTGATAAATTTTTTGTGAATTTTTCTCTACTATCTTCCAATGATCGAATTCGTAATTCTGAGGTAGTAATCTGTTCTTTTTGAAAATCATTACTTCATTTCTGATTGCCGAATTGGAGTTGTAGAATACCAGTCCGAACACATGTTTTTAGCTCGGTTGAAACTGTTCGTAATTGTGATTGCAGTTGTGAGTGACCTGGATCCATAATTTCTTTAATATCTTCCAAGACTTGATTTCTACTCTTTTAATAACTTATTTGATTCTTTTC
>LPNX010452235.1:82840-100113 GCA_001517045.1 Pseudotsuga menziesii
ATCACTTGGGTTGAATCTACTATATAATAAGTTGAGAATTCATTGTGTCCACAATCAATAGGGAATAAATCAGCAGTTTCCTTTGCCTTTGGCTTCACTGAAGCACGATGCAAATTTTTTTTAATGATTCAGGTTCCTTTGCCTTTGGCTTCACCGAAGCATGAAGCACACATTTTTTGGGAATACACTAAGCTTCCTTGGTTATCACCTCAAAATCTTGCAGAAATATCAAGTAATCCATTAAAAAGATTGTACCTATATATGTTAAAAAGATTGTACCTATATATGTGGAGTATGAGGAGCGTCGACCATTTTCCAAGAAAGGGGCAGCCCAATTTTGAGTCTAGAATTCTCAGTTGAAGTTTAGAGACAGGCACAAAAGTGTTTTATCTAAATCTTACGAAGCTTATGTATTCCTAGGGATGCTGTTCCACAAGCCAGATATTGTATTTTGGGGGATACTGTTCCACAAGCCAATTGACATGTTTTCCAGACAGATATTATACATTTATAAAGAATAATGGGGCAGCAAGACAATGAACTTTCATCATACGAAAGTCCACTTGGTTTTTCAAGTTCTTGCTATCACACAAGACGTAAAATCGATTCACACAATAGCAAACACCATACAACTGACGTAAGAGCACAAATAATCCTGATAAATTTTCCACAAATTGGACAGTTTTGGACCTTCAGCCATTAGTTGTGTTGAACAGTGAGGTTGATAATGGAGACTCTGTTTTTGATTTCGTACAACCCCAAACTAGCAAAATGAAATGCCTCTCTGTCATGCTACATTACAACTCCTAACAACTGCAGACTCTAAATTATGGCGGCATCTCTTCATATGCATAATACAACTGCTAAATACATACCAGCATTCCATATAAGAAACACCAAGCATCCTGACAATTTACCCTTTGACAACATGCATAGAGTACATGTTGAATTACCATTCAAAATAAAATCAAAACATTCTACTTAAAAAATAGCATTAATCCTAACTATATGCACCAAAATTCCACATAAGAAATTCCAAAAACCTTGACAATATCTGAAAATGTATGTTAAATAAGCCTTTAAAATAGTATCAGTGTGATTCCAAATCCTACTTAAAGGATCCATCACAATGATGTTATCATTCAAAATACCTCTTATCTTCCTCATGCCAGAACAGTTATTTTCTGGCTCATCATCCATGAATATATGAAATTGCATAACATCATCTCAAATAAATGGTTGAGTAAATATCCAAATATCACGTGGAATTGCATTCCCTCAAGGAAAAAAATGAGCATGCATATATTCTGTCAAAAAAAACATACATTGCTATATGAATTGGAGGAAATTTCGAAGCCTATATCTCATTTGGACATGCTATCTCCTGTATCCACTCAAAAAATTCACCATCTTTGAACCATTGAATTGCAAATACAGAGAATTAAACAGAAAAGAAAGAAAGGAAATTTTGTTAGTTTGGATTGTCATGAATCTTGAAAATGACAGATGGAAAATATGCATGCAGATAAGTGAAGAAAACCATTTAAGTTTGTAACCAATTATGCCATTACAATTGAACAAGAGTATGACGATCATTTCCCCACTATTGGTATTAATTTGATTGTTAGTTTAAAATTAAATTTATCAACTATTCGTATACACTCTTTGAGAGAAGGAAAACAAAAGTTGATGAAACCTAAATGAGTGTTCCTCGATGACCTATTATGCCCTTTAATTTGAATGCATGCCATGGGAAAAGTTCGACAACATGGTAGGATGAAGGGTATTTCACATATTCATATATCTTTAGGTTTTAAAGATGCATATTCATTCTTAAACCATATATTACTAATCGTAAATAATTATGAGTAGGTTTATTTGAGCATTAGTGGTCCACTGTTAATATTTAGGTTGCAGAGTGCCATCGAGACAACTATGAATCATTATCAAGCCATGTGTGCAATACTTTCAGGACTCTTTTAACTATTCTAGTCATCTGTGTTCCATTCTGCTTTAACTAGGATCTGCTTTTGACCCATCTACATGATTACTGAGGCTTCAAAACAATCCTTTAAGGGACTTATGAAAACTACATTTTTCTTTGGAAAACGTTACGCCTTCCATATTTTATTGATTTCTTACAAAGCCATTTGTTTAGGAGACTCTTAGGTGTCAAATTATTTCCAACTAACAAAACTCCAAACCTTTCTTTGGAATTTGAAATTTCCTGTTCTAGAGGCAATTTCATTCATAGAAGCCCACTTCTTATCTTTCAGTTGAAGAATTTCAGTCAAATATTTTCCATCTGAGCTAGTTGTATTTGGTTCCACTTTTACTATGACACCTTTTGATATTGATGTTAAACTTGCCTATAATTTCTATAGATTAGAATGTTATCTTTAATGCTTGTACCATTTATCTTTAATGTAATTAGAGATTGAATTTCAACCAATTTTACCTGGTTTCTCCCGGTGCGGACATGAAAATGTGCTTTAACTCCATGGTTTTCAATTATATATTCCAAACATGTTTATACTCTGTACCTTTGGGCCGCATGGTGGTCATCTACTTAGATGACATTCTCATCTTCAACCGGACATGGAATGCAAACATGCAGCATGTCCGATAAGTTCTCCAAATCCTTCGAGACAACAAGTTGCAGGTCAAAGAAAAGAAGTCAGATTTTGCTCAGAGTTCAGTTCCCTATCTAGGATTTGTGGTCAATTCAGAAGGTATTCGACCGGATCTATCCCATATCCAAGCATTGAAGCAATGGCCACTCACTTCTTTGGCCAGTGAGTTCAAAAGTTTTCTGAGTGGTATAAATTTCTATCGTAAGTTTATTTTACACTTTTCTTAGATTGCTCGTCCTTTACATCAGCTTTCTAATAGTTCTTCAACATTTATTTGGACTAATGAAGCCACCAGTCATTTTAGTCAGCTCAAGGAAGCCCTATGCTCATCTCTGGTTTTACCTTTGTCGGGCCTCTCTCAACCTTTTGAGATTGAGACTGATGCCTCACAATATGCTATTGGGGCTGTGCTTAAATAGGGAGTGTTGGAGCAGGGTCCCACAGCTATAGGAAAAGCTACTATATCAGAACAAGAAAGTCAAAGGAAATAGTACCTGAAGCGGCTGAGAGGAGAGCTCAACCACTGCATTTAAGGCAGCGACGACGACAGGAGGGATTAGATACCCTCATGAATGGAAAAGGAGCAATGAGCTGAGGTATTAAAGACAAAGGAGAGAATGGAAGCGACCGAGGAAGCGGTGCCCATACCCACGATCAGTGCCGGACATCGTGGAAGACTGCAGAAAGCTGTAGTGTGACTAGTAAGTGGCAGTTCAAAGTACAGATAGGACGACTGTCACAGTTAGGGTTTTGGGTTACTATTGGGATAGGCCCACAGTTTTGTATCATGGTGAGACCTTTGGGCCACCTATTTAAGCATGTATTTTGTATTATGAAGGGTTAGATAATCAGCCAGTTGGATGGTCAGAAATTTAGATGCTTAGATAGGAAGTTAGAAAGTTAGACACAGAAAAAGAGTTGAGCTCTGGTTTTGAGTTTAGTCTGTAGTTATCTTACTGTAACCAGCAGTCGACTCCTTGAGCATGAATGTAACAATCCGCAGGGATTGAGAGAGAGAGAGAGAGAGAGAGAGGATATATTGTAAGAAGAAAGCAATATAGGAAGAGAAGAGATCTAAGAGAGAAGGGCTCCCGGCTGAGTGCGTGGAGTTTCCCAAAAGATCTCAAGTTGCATAATAGGTTGCAGCGAAACTGTGTTACTCTCTCTAGATATAATATAAACACAGTTCCCGTGGACGTAGCTTCCTCCCTGGAAGTGAACCATGTAAAATCCGTGTGTTGTGCGACGGTTTCATGTGATTGTGCTATGCTTATTTGTTATCTATTCTTCGTTACATGAATGTTGCGTATCAGTTAATGAATGCATGTATGTTATCCTTCAGTTGCAGTAAAATAGAAGGTTAAATGTAAAGTTGAATGTGTTAAGTATTCTGTATATGAGTTATTAGTGCCTGATTCAGACAGTAACAATTACAGTGTTAAGTGACTTCTGTATATTCAGTTCAGCAAGTTGAGCGTGATTAAAGTTAAGAGTGTTAGACTGTCGAGGCTAAGTGAAATTGCTTAACACCTTGATGAAGGTTAACTGAGAAGGAAGCCTTTGGACCTTGAGAGCTGTTAAGTGTATTGAGTCTCACTGTAGGAGGTATTGCAGTGTAGAAAGGCGATATCGCACTATCGAAGGAGTTGCGGTGTGAGATATCGCAGGTTGAGAGTTGAGCAGAAGAGTAAGTTTACACATCATCCTAGAAGCTGCGATGCGATAAGAGTCTGCTAGGAAGAGAGATATAGCTCATGTTGAGAGATCCCACTGTTTAAGTAGAGTCAGAGAACATAGGATGCTACAGAACCTGTTTGAGGAAACTTGATTCTTCAGCCAACCCATATAAGATCACTTCGGGTGAGACTTCAGGCCGTTCTGCGGTCTGTCGCTGAAAGGGCCAATGAGCTAGGGGTTTTGTTGGTACAATAAAGTAAACCCAGGTCTGCAAGAGAAGTACACCAACAAATGATTTCGTTGCCTTAGGACTTCCTCAGCTCAGACCAACAAATGGTTCCGTTGCCTTAGGACTTCCTCAGCTCAGACCAACAAATGGTTTTGATGCTGGTTTTGAACAAATTGAAGAGTTGATGTTCTGTTGGCACCCTAATAAAGAAGAACTTAACCACTCAGTTGAGTCTAAGGAAAGATAATTTGCTGCGCAAGAAAACAAGAGTCCTAGGCTTAGTACAGAGGACTGGTTACAGAAACATATCTTCACAGACCTGCATGTGATATTTTTTGTGACATATGCAAATGAGTTGTACAATTGGTTGTCAAAGTTGAATGATAAGCATATATACAAGAAGAAATGGAATATTGTCTAGACACCGGAGCTGATTCACACCGTGAAGAGCGTAGATAATCCCATTTCACGGGCAGTAGAATTCTGGCTTGCGGGTTTGCTGGAAGGTTTCATTACAGAGTTTGCAGTTGATCAAAGAAAGAGTTTCAGCGAAGGAGAAAGGTACTTCTTCAAAGGATATCGCGGTAAGTACTTGAGCTCTTTAAATATGTTCCTTAAGATGTTATTTAATGAAAAAGGAGTACTGGATATATTCTCAGATGAATAAGTTAAGTAAGTGTAATGTCATAAGAGTTTGAGAGTGATTCTGAAGAAATTGGATGTACACGTAACGGTAAAAGATATAAAGTAGATTTCAAATCTTCCTTCTTTGAAGACAGTTCAGACAGTACTAGAGAACAGAGTCAAAGTAATAGAGAAAGAACAGTAGGGGGTATCCCTTATCACCCTTATACCCCATAGAAACAAACCGAGAATCAGAATAATCCCGCAGGAACTCCATCTAGTATTTCACACACAATACATACTACATTTACACCGCCAAGTGGTAGTAATACAGCAAACCAGAATCCACCATGTAGAAACAGAATGGGGGATGACATGAAATTACCTACCTTCAGGGGTACAGGGGCAGAAGACCCAGAAAAACATTGGTTCCTATGTGAAGCTGTATGGACCATTAAACAGATCCAGGATGACAATACTAAGCTTGTCCAGTTGGCTACTACACTTAGAGAGAGAGCTTTAACATGGTATATGAAGTATACATTAGCGTAGATTAGAACACTCATAGAGGTTAGAACCGCAATGATTAAGGAATTTAAGAAACCCAAGTCTGAGTCACATTGTATCATAGAACTTAAAGACATCAAACAGTTACCCACAGAGTCAGTATGGGATTTTGATCAAAAATTTAAAGCGCTTATAGACCAAGTTAGTTTTGAGTTTGCACCGGAGTAGCATAAGGAATGGTTCATCGCAGCACTACTCCCTCATATCAGACTTCCACTAATGCAACAAAAACTCCATACACAGGATGAAGCATTGGAGATTGCAATGAAACTAGAGGCTTCACCTCTAGCTGAGACTAGTACATGTATGACAAACTTACAGAATCAGTTAGCCAATCTCACTTTACAGCTACATGAGATTAAGAAAGGAAAAGAGGTTGACGAATAACTATGGTGTAAAAAGTGTAAAGGACATGGCCATACTAAATATAACTGTCCAGTATTTGTTGAATATCTAGCAAGTGGGGCTCCTAACCCCTTAGTACAAAATAAAGGGCCATGGTGTGAAATTTGTAGAACAAGAGGACATAGACCACAGGAATGCCCTTTACTTCCGAAGTATGTACAAACTCCTAATAATTTATACTGTAACTTCTGTAAGTCAGTAGGATATGATGAAAATAATTGCAGAGCTTATGATCTCATGATATAGAGAAAACATGACTTCTACAGAGTCCAGTCAGAGACATCAGGACCAGTAGCAGGACTCCAGCATGAATCGGCTCATGATGGCCATGGTGGAGGATTCAGAGGAAGAGGCCATGGTGGAGGCTTTGGCCGTGGCCGTGGACCGATTGTTTGTTACAACTGTGGAGCCATAGGACATTATGCTAGAGATTGTCAGAACCCTACTACAACATGTAAGTATTGCAAGTCCTATGATCATACTATAGAAGAATGTCCTATCTTGATAGCCAAGATTAAGGATACTAAGCGAGCAGTAAACCAGAATATTCATCTTATTGCTGCTGAGCAGAAAGAACCAGAACCAAGAGTCAATATTGTGACTCGCAGTGGTGCTTCTACTAGTAAGACATCGCAGGATGCCGAAAAGAATACAGGTTCGAAGTGGATACGTAAAGCAACTGATAAGTATACACCACTTGACCTACAGAAGAACAAAGAAACATTTCAGCAAGCTAAAAATTTCTTTACTGACCCTACACCAGCAGGATTGCAGGTATTTCCTCGTAGGGGCATATCGTAGAAAAAACCTTGTGGTGTTAGTCATGTGCATACATCGCAGGCTACCACATCGGGAAGGTGCGAAGAGGATGAGTTGATAGGAAGTGTAAAATCCTTCCTGCGGAGCTGCTTGAAACTCGTAAGAAATGAGAAAGCCATAGGAGAGCTTCAATGCATCATAGATTAGTATCAACAGACTTCTTCTGTGAGCAGTACGCAGCATGCTATTCATAATATTATGGGCCATACAAGAACGGGAAGAGAAATGAGACTCACAGCACAAATTGGAGAGTTTGAAATGGATGAGGTAACCCTAGATTTAGGATCAGAGGTAAATGTTCTTACTAAGCAGACATGGGAACAGATGGGTAGCCCTAAGTTAGCTAGATCACCTATCCATCTGCGACTAGCCAATCAGCAGAGGGTATCGCCACTGGGTTGATTACCGTAAGTACCAGTTGATATTGACGGAGTTCGCAGCTTTGCAGATTTTGAAGTCATAGAAATTATTGGCGATAGCAGATCATATCCAGATTTATTAGGTATTCATTGGGCAATTGATAACATGGCTATTATCGATTTGAAGAAAATACAAATGACCTTTGAGGATAAACAAATTCGAGTCATCGCACCATTGGATCCTTTTCAGGGTCCTCGATACATTGAACCTATCAGAGCAAAGGAAGAGGCATGTAATATGGAGAGATTCTATCAGATGACTACTAACCAGAGTGATTATATCAATCCTACCGTGGAAGGAAATATTATTTCACGATGCGACAGCTCATGCGCATCGGATTCGGAGGTTGGTTTAGAAAATTGGCAGAATAGACTTTATGAAGTCTCAGCTCGCAGATGTGCATTTATGACTAAGTCACTGCGATGGATTGGAATAGAGATTAAGTATATTCCATTGTTTGATGGCTTAGCATATGTCAAATACTTTTTACAGCAGTTTGAGCAGGAAATTCCTCATGAGTAGAGGATGGCAGTTATTGATCTTGCAGTAAGAGCCACACCTGCAAGATGGTGGCATGAACATAAAGAAAATATCACATCATGGGATGATTTTAAGAGATTGATGGTGATCAGATTCTCTAATGACAAGGAGTGTCTTCAGCAGAAATATACAGGAGAAAGTGACCCCAGGTCACATATTAAGATCTGTGAACAGAATTGGTCGGACATTCCAGAGGATGAATGGGTTCACCTATTCATTCACACTTTAGACACATTCCCAAGGAATTGGTACACTGAGACAGAGTTGCACTGAGGAAGGATTACATGGCCAGTTATGATAGACAGCTTTCTACTCACTTTCACTTTTGAATCTGAGTATCCAAGCATTGATTAGGTCCTAGAGGTTATAAAGACTACGATATTTGATGACTGTACCCTACCAGTGTATGCTCAGCTTGATTGGGCCATCCAGTTAGAACATGCGCTAGAGTGTTACAACTTTGCAGAAGAGCTAGGTGATGAGGATGAGAATCCTTGCAGTATCAACATTCCAGAGTCAGAAGGGACTCGTGAAGTTGAGGGACCAAAGCTAGAGATTCCATCTATCACAGAGCCTATTAAGATTAAAAAGATCAATATTGGCACAGAAACAGAACCAAAGTTTGCCTCTATTGGAGACTATTGGGATGATGAAACGATAGGACACATCGCAGATTTGTTACATGACTATCAGGACTTATTTCCCACTAAGTTTATAGAAATGAAGGGAATAGTAGGAGATTTGGGAGTCATGAGGATACCTTTGAAAGCGGATGCTAGGCCAGTTAAGCAGCATCCATACAGATTAAATCCTCGTTATAAAGAAAAAGTTAAAGATGAGATTGATAAGATGCTAGCAGTAGGCATCATTGAGCGAGTAGAAGAGAGCAAGATTTTTCAGATAGGAGACTTAGTGCTCCTTTATGACAGCAAGTTTGTTAAGTTTCTAGGGAAATTCAAGACACATTGGTTGGGGCCATATCAGATTCAGCAATTCACAGATGGAGGTGCTGTTCAACTCAGTAAACTGAACAAGGAGCTTGTTCTTAATTTGATTAATGGCAGTAGGCTTAAGCTTTATAGTGATAGTCACTCCACCTCCCAACCCTAGCTTAGAGAACTAGGTTGTGCAGATGTCCAGTGTAGTTGAAAGGAGGCATCGCACTCATAAGTAGTCTACACCCCCCCCAAAAAAAAGGTTCTAAGTAGGAGGAATCGCAGCAGGAAAGTTTATTTTGCGCAAGTCATAGGATGCTTGCGGAGTTTTTGAACGTTGCGGAGTTCACGCCAATTTTTTGGTTAAGGATGATGAGGTGTGACATCACAGCAAGGTGATGCTCCCTATGCCACGAAGACAATTTTGAAAAGGGACAGAGGGCCAGCCACTTTGCCCTCTGAAAAGAAATTAATCTAGATATGATAGGTATACATTTCCCTAGATTTGGAAACAGTACAAGGATTGTCCTAGATTTGGTAAATATCGGTCGAGATCGGTGCCTGTACATAATTCTCAAGGGATATTTGATCGGATTTTAGCACTTAATGAGGATCGGGGCGCTGGGTGTTAGTCTTGTCCATGCAATAAATACCGCCAACGGGTCCAGCTTAAGTGACCATTGCTTCAGAGATTACCGCCTTCATTATAAATACACAGATCATTCAGACAGAAGGGTTACTTTTGCGATTTCTGAGAGTTATAGAGCAATTTGTAGAAGTTTTCCCTGTGCAGAGATACTCCAGTTACAGAGTGCTAGTTTCCCTATTTTCATAGCCATTTCCAGTCCAGAGTATTGCACTTCTTGGTTTATGTCTGAGAAGGAACCTTTAGAAGACGTTGTGCGATGATTCCAGTGTGGTGGCCTAGAGTCTGCTATGACGACGCCACCCAGGGTTGTGAAATTAGGTGCACCATAGGTTAGACAGACGCCAAGGATGAAGAGTCAAGCTCAGATAGTAGAAGAGTCCAGCCCAAAGCACGAAGAATAAGTTCATATGGCAACAACATACATTGTGCTCCGAGTTGAGGATGCACCAGAGGTAACCATTCCCAAGGGTGCTAAGTTTCCTATTTCGTTACTGTCGATTGATTCCCGTGTACAAAAAGATGGAGAACTGTTAGGATATGTCCTTGTTGTCAAATTTGTAGACTATAACCTTGGAGATAGTAAGACATATCCTCAGTTTTGGTAGGATCAGTATCTTACGATACAGAGGAACCCGAGGACCAATGCAGATGAGTTTGTTCCTATGGAGCATGTCCAAATTCTTGAGCAGTCAGGCTTTCTCAATCTGTTGAGAATACCACATTTTGGATGAGGTGCAGAGGTTAATGCTGTGGTGTGTGTGCTACTTTCCTATGTACATGGAGGTTACCTCTGGCTGGGTAACAGGATTGATCTGAATGTCGACTTGATACACCGCATCACTGGGCTGTCCAAGATTGGTAAGGACCCTCAGACACATATATCAGGGAAAAGTAAGGATACTAAGCTACCAGCGCTTCTCGTTAACAAATAAAATCTACAGAGAGGAGGTCGGGCTTATGACCTCACATCCCTAACAGATGATACACTCATATTTACAGCCAGTCTGCTTGCAGGCAGACTGTTAACCAAAGTACACCCGAAAGAAGTCACAGGATCAGTAATTCACCTTGCTATGCAGGTCGCAGAAGGTGCACAATTTAATTGGTGTTTGTTTTTATTAAATATTTTTCTTCAAGATTGTTTGACAGTGCAGGATGAGCCAAACCACCCCTTCCATTTCTCGTGGCTACTTATATTATGTGCATTCGTCAGGTGGAGAGAGCCGCCCCATACCCAGTTCCTACAACTACGAGGTGGAGAGTGCAGAGGCGCGTGCTATGCAAACTTATGGGAAAGAAATAGTCCAGCCAAGAAAAAGATCAATATGATAGTATTCTATGAATACTATAAGCTCTTACAGCGAGTCATCTAGGAGACACTGCGGATCAACACAGAGGTTGTTGACATGTATAATAATTGGCTTGATTTCATTGCGGATAAGCATACAATCTATTTGAGGTTGAAAGGGTTTAGAACAGATAACTGGGCTATTGGTTCGTTTAGGATTACAGCGCAGGATGTAGAAGATGTCATCAAAGATTTTGATGAAGAGTGGAAGAAGGCATTAGAATATGCCACAACAAGAACTGTACCAACAGAAACCGCACCGTTAGATCCATTAGACAAAGGAAAGAATAAGGTGGGTTCCAAGAGAAAAGATGCAGTAGAAGTACCACCAGCGGGACAAAAGAGGAAAAAGATCAAAGCCTCAAAGCCAACTACAGAGACCACACTAAAAGAGGATGACTATGATCAAATCACATCGAGATTGAAAGAGGAGATGCAGGACTCATTTCAAGCGATGCAGACATTGTAGGACAAGCTGCAGAGCACGATAGATAAGCAGCTTCTGGAATTGAAAGCACTAACTGAGAAGACTGCCATGATGCAGACTCAACCAGTCAAGGAGACAACAGGAGAAAGCTCAACACCATTGATTTCCCACGAGGAATTCTTTGCAGAGGATCGCACCAATACAGTTCTGATACCGTCAGGGAGCATCTGATTCCCTGATTCGATGATTGATGTGCAGATACAGGTTAGAAAACCTATCGAGGTTAATCTGGCACAATTCCTTGTCGATCAAATACAGATGATCCAGCAGTAGATATCCGCAGAGCTCAGGGATAGAGAGCTTGTGACTTATAAATAGAACATGCAGCCAAGGCAATAGAATGTAGAGCTCATCGCAGGATTTCAAACAAAGGCGGAGGAGTTAAGATAATATGAAGAAAGAGAACAGGATATAAGTTAGGTCCTATAGAACATCGCATTGGAGTTACCCCAGTGTAACATAGAATTCACCTTGCCTCTGATGCAGAAAGTAAGAAAAATTACAGATAGAGCAAAGGCTCTGGAAGAGACAATGGTCAAAATGGAGGAAGACCACAAGGCGCAGATTGCTGAGCTTGAGGCTCGAGCACCAGGAACGCCTAAGGTAGACAAGGAAGTAAGGGCACAATCCTTTAGACTCACTTCAATATAGATGAAGTGTCGCATAGATGATGCAGAGTCATTGCTAGCTGATGCGACGGAGACATGGTCGGAGCTAGAAGAGCTCCCAGATAGACTGGATTTGCAGCAGAGCATCCAGAGCATAGAAAATGCAGTAGCAGCAATGAAGGAAGAAGTCAAGAGCTTAGGAGCTCTTGCAAAGATGAAGAATATGACAGAGATGAACCATTTGTAGCAGGAAGCACAGCGGTTGCGAGAAAAAGACATAGAATTCAATAAAATGCTTCAACCGTATCAGGAACAAATTACAGAGTTGGTCAATGCGGTTGAGCAGAAGGTCAAGGAGTTCAATACAAGCAAAAGTGAAATTGATAGCACAGAAGACCCCATGATTAGTCAATTTATGTTTGAAGCGGCACAAGACTGTGTTGAAGCTATGGAAAAAGATGTCATAGGACTCAGGGAGAGATTCGTGAAGAATTCATAGGAAGCCAAGGAGAAGCTACAGAAAGAGAAACCAGATGCCAGTGGCTCAGGGATGAGCCACAAGTGAGTGTTAGGAGACTGTTGGAGCAGGGTCCTACAGCTATAGGAAAAGATTCTATATTGAAACAAAAAATTCAAAGGAAATAGTACCTGAAGTGGCCGAGAGGAGAGCTCAACCACTGCATTTAAGGCAGCGACGATGAAAGGAGGGCTCATCTACCCTCATGAATGGAAAAGGAGCAACGAGCCGAGGTATTAAAGATAAAGGACAAAAGGGGAGTGACCAAGGAAGCGGCGCCCATACCCATGATCAGTGCCAGACATCGTGGAAGACTGTAGAAAGCTGTAGTGTGACCAGTAAGCGGCAGTTCAAAGTACAGATAGGCCGATTGTCACAGTTAGGGTTTTGGGTTACTATTGGGATAGGCCCACAGTTTTGTATCATGGTGAGACCTTTGGGCCACCTATTTAAGCATGTATTTTGTATTATGAAGGGTTAGATAATCAACCGGTTAGATGGTTAGAAAGTTAGATGATTAGATAGGTAGTTAGAAAGTTAGACACGGAAAAAGAGTCGAGCTCTGGTTCTAAGTTCAGTCTGTAGTTATCTTACTTTAACCAGCAGCCGACTCCTTGAGCATGAATGTAACAATCCACAGGGATTGAGAGAGAGAGAGAGGATATATTGTAAGAATAAAGCAATATAGGAAGAGAAGAGATCTAAGAGAGAAGGGCTCCCGGCTGAGTGCGGGGAGTTTCCCAGAAGATCTCAAGCTGCATAATAGGTTGTAGCGAAACTGTGTTACTTTCTCCAGATATAATATAAACACAGTTCCTGTGGATGTAGCTTCCTCCCTGGAAGTGAACCATGTAAAATCCGTGTGGTGTGACTGTTTCATGTGATTGTGCTATGCTTATTTGCTATCTGTTATTCGTTACATGAATGTTGCTTATCAGTTAATGAATGCATGTATGTTATCCTTCAGTTACAGTAAAATAGAAGGTTAAATGTAAAGTTGAATGTGTTAAGTATTCTGTATATGTGTTATCAGTGCTTGATTCACACAGTAACAGTTACAATGTTAAGTGACTTCTGTATATTCAGTTCAGCAAGTTGAGTGATTAAAGTTAAGCGTGTTAGACTGTCGAGGCTAAGTGAAGTTGCTTAACACCTCGATGAAGGTTAATTGAGCTACTATACCCAGAAAGGAAGCCTTTGGACCTTGAGAGATTTTAAGTATATTGAGTCTCACTGTAGGAATTATCACAGTGTAGAAAGGTGATATCGCACTGTCGGAGGAGTTGCAGTGTGAGATATCGCAGGTTGAGAGTTGAGCAAAAGAGTAAGTTTGCGCATCGTCCTAGAAGCTGCGATGCGATAAGAGTCTGCTAGGAAGAGAGATACAGCCCATGCTGAGAGATCCCACTGGTTAAGTAGAGTCAGAGAACATAGGATGCTATAGAACCTGGCCGAGGAAACTTGATTCTTCATCCAACCCATACAAGATCACTTCGGGTGAGACTTCAGGCCATTCTGCGGGCTGTCACCGAAAGGGCCAGTGAGCTAGGGGTTTTGTTGGTACAATAAAGTAAACCCGGGTCTACAAGAGAAGTAAACCAATAGGGAGGCCACCCCATTTCTTATCACTCTAAAACTATGATAGAGGCTAAGATCAACTATAGCACCTATGACAAAAAGTTTTACAACCTTGTTCAAGCCCTCAAGCAATGGAGACATTATTTTCTAGGTAAAGAAACTATCTTGCATACCAACCACCATCCTTTGTTTTTTATCAATTCTCCGTCAAAGATTCAGGAACAAAGGCACCTTAAATGGGCCTCCTACATTCAACAGTTCCACTTGGTCATCAAATATAAGAAAGGAACTTCGAATAAGATGGCTGATTTGCTCAGTCGACCACCTACTACAGTTCTCCCCATACTAGAAGTGCATTGTGCCAACTATGACACATGGAAGGAACAATATGCTATGGACCCGGACTTTCAAAAGATTTTGATAGCCTCGCACAAACCCACAGAGATTGATCAAACCCCCTTCTTGGACTACACTATCTGGGATGGTTAGCTTTATCAATTCAATTTGCTATGTGTTCCACACTCATAGGACCGCCTCTTGCTCATCAGGGAGGCGCATTCTTCAACTTATGGTGGCCACTTCAATACCACAAAGACCATCCAAAATATGCAATGCCATTTCCATTGGCCTTCCATGCAACCCCAAGTTGAGAAATTTATCCGAGCTTATGCATTATGCTCCCAATCCAAGCCATCCAACTGTAAGCATGGCTTATATCAACCACTACATCTTCCTTCTCAGCCTTGGGAGTTAATCTCCATGGAATTCCTCGGTGGACTCCCAACCACCCAAAAGAAACATGATGCAATCTGGGTAGTGGTATGCCGCTTCAGCAAAATGGGATTTTTTATTCCATGCACTAAAAATACTATGGTAGCCCAAACAATAGAGTTATACTTCCGATATGTCTGGCCACATTTTGGCCTACCAATCATTATCATATCAGACTGACATTCTCGCTTCTTAGACACATTTTGCAAGACAATATAGGTGCTATTGGGGTGCCAACTCAAGTTTTCTACAACATTCCATCCTCAAATGGATGGCCAAGCAGAAGTGGTTAACAGAGTCTTGGTCCATGCTCTCTGAACGCACTTTGGGGGCGCATCAAACAATGGGACAATTACTTGCACATCCTCCACCATAGCTACAACAAGGCCACACATTCCTCTACCGGGTTTTCCCCTTTTGAAGTCTTCTTGGGCTTCCAACCAGCATCTCCAGTAGAGCTCCCACTCACTTTATCTCATCAGGGTATCATGCACCAACAAGCAGGAACAACTCTCCGCAAAAAGGTTTCTACAACAAATTGCACAACACCACATTGCAATCACAACAACACTCAAATTAGCTCAAGATCATGCCAAGCAACGCCATGTAAACAAAGGACCTTCCTGACCTTTCGACTGGGAGGTAAAGTTTGGTTACACTTGGATAAGAAGCGCTTCAAAGGGTAGCATCACAAGCTTCTGCCAATAAGCTATGGCCCTTATACCATCCTTGACAAAATTGGAGAAAATGCTACAAATTGGATCTTCCACCACAACTGGGAATCCACAATGTCATTAATGTAAATCATCTAAAGTTGTTTGAGCCTCCTCTATTGGAGGAACCATTCACCATTACTCATCCAGCCGATAGCATTCCAGAATTTCACATCCCCGTGGCCAAAGACACTCTATTGGACACCCGAACCCATTCTACAAGGCACCGGGTATACACTTCTTATCTGGTGGCCCACCAAGGACAAAATCCAGCTTAGGCAAAGTGAATCACAACCAAAGTCTTGCACAAAATGTTTCCTCACCTTCTCATGGAAGTCAGGATGCTTCCAGATCTAAGCAGGGAGGAATTGGGCCATCGAGAAGAAGAAGCAAAAGGGGGTGCACATGTTTAGATTAGGTTTATTAAGTATTACTTTTATCTCTATCATTAAGCAGGCTCCTTATTATATAAGGGGATCTCTCTCTAATAAATGGTTTCTGTTGTGTTCACCAAAAAATTGCCTCTTATTTTTTTGCGTCTACTTCTTTTTCTTATTTTTATGTTTTAGGGTTTTCAGCTTGGAGACACCAGAGCGCCTCACCCATGGTAGCATCTGGGATTCCAAACTCTTCATGAGTTCCCTCACAAAGAGATATCCTTGTTAGTTTTTTCATCATTTAAGCTAGCATTATGATAAGATCTTTTCACTGAGAGAATAACAAGCACAACAATTACATAAGTATATCACAAGAGACAAGAGACACAAATATTTTAGGAGGGGAAACCATAAATGGAGAAAACCCCTCAACTTCCTCTAAGATAGTATCACCACAAGATGTGATCCCAAAACAGTAAGATGACCTCCCAACACAACAACAGCCTTCTGTCTTCTGTCAAGCCAAAGTATTTCCTTCTCCAAAGGTACGCCACACTTGAGAGAGCAAGTGATATAATTCAAGTGATAAATAGAGAGACTCTCACTCTCTATTTATATTCTTCTGTTGACTTGAAGTGCACTCAACCATGTAGGCTTAACTTACAATTACTTACTCGAGCCTACACCTTAATTAGTGTCTAATAACCCAAGTGCCCCGAAACTGTGGGGACTTACCTAATGACTTGACAAGACTTGTTTACATTAATAATCCTCCCGATCGGAACATCGGGGTAAGACAATATGACTCAAATACATAATAGAAACATTCCAGAATAAACATCGGGTTGCAATACATAGAAGATACATAGAAGAATACATTCTGAAGTTACATATACATCAACACTCCCTCTTAACTAGGAAGGTATTCTTTCGACACAATTTTCAGCACTGGTCTTCTTATCTGTATCACTAGATCATATTCATCTTCGAGTCATCTTCATCTTCAAGTCATCTTCATCTTCAAGTCATCTTCATCTTCAAGTCATCTGGATCTGGATCATCTCTCGATCTGGATCATCATACAAAGGCATCATTGGATCTAGATCATCACTCGATCTGGATCAACATCACTGGACTGGATCTGGATCATCACTCGATCTAGATCATCACTGCTGGATCTGGATCATCACTCGATCTGGATCATCTCTCTAGACTGGATCTGGATCATCACTCGATCTGGATCTCCACTGCTGGATCTGGATCATCACTTGATCTAGATCTCTCGGAGTCATCATAACTGGATCTGGATCATAGCTCGATCTGGATCTCCACTGGTCACCATCATGTGTGTACTATCTCGTCATAGGAAGTTCTAC
>LPNX010452235.1:105498-116505 GCA_001517045.1 Pseudotsuga menziesii
ATCCTTCCTCATACGCTATCCCTTTCACTATAGGCTTCTTCTATTTTGCCAGAAACACCGAGCATGTAAGAATACCCATTTGATGCTGCAATCTAACTGAAAAACGCTCTAGTTGTTTGGGCACACGATCCTAGCTCCCCGTAAAATTGTTGCACTACAAATCCATTTAGCTAGATGCCCTCCCATCCTTAGCATCCTCAGCTGCAATGTTTGCACTCTCCCCTAGCTCTACATATCTCTTGGATTTGCGCCCTTCTCCTCCACGTTGAACTCACTGCCAGTTCAACATGTCTTCAATGCAAATGCCCTAATCTGGTGTGAGGCAGATCAAATTTCTTTAAAAATGTTAGTTGATATCATTTTTGTAACCACGAAACTTTAGAATCACTAGGATGCCATCTACATTTCTAAAGTATATTCTTACTTTGATAGAAACCAAGTTTAATGTAGTACCGCTATAAATAATCGAAGAATGCATTTTACCTCCCTCCTTATACATGATTTTGAAGATATTATTTAGTTGTCCATGCTCCCAATCTTCATGTGAATTCTCTAGTTTCAACATAACTCTTTAAAACATAATATTCTCTCCTTACTCTTATGGAATTCAAAGACAATACCCTCCACAACTATTTTTATTGCTTGAGTCGTGAGTTCTAGGAACTTAACATAATCCTTCATTCATATTCCATGAGAATTCACTTGTTCTATTCCCTTGTACACCACACTTGAAGCATGTGCCCATAGATTTTACTTTGATTTTTCCATATCCACATCCTTTATCAACATTGTAACCTTGTACAAAACTCTGATTTTTATAACTTGCACTAAGCCTCTTCCTTCCATTGTGTTTTTCCTCTTCTTCTTGTGATTTTGCTTATTTCTCCTTCTTTCCTTTTGGACAATTTACCTACAACACTAAAGCCAAGTGATAAGCCTTCAACATTGACCAAATATCCATAAAACTTATTCCATCGTGTATGTTAAATCTGAAGTCATTAACACACTTTGCAATGGATTCAACACTCTAAATTCTTTTTCCTAATCTACAGAATTCTTATGTACTCAACATTCTTCTCTCTTTTCTTAAGCGGTTGTCTCAACACATTCAATGCAAAATCAACATGCAAGAATTTTCATTTTAGTTTGGACACCATCGCACCCCATTCCATCTTTGAATTTTTTCTAGTATCATTTTGTTATTGCTCCATTGCAAAGTATCCCACAACAGTGAAGCATGTTCTCCAAATTTGGCAATGACAAAATTTAATTCTTACTGATATTTAATTTAATCAAACTCCAATAACATTCCATCTCACGAATTATTTGAAGCCTCAACTAGCCCTTAGTCGACTACATTGTTGACCACCCTTTACATTTTTAATTGAGCATGATTAAGTAGACTATGCTCCCTTTATTTTGTTTTTTATGCTTAATTGGTGATTGAGTGAAGCATGTTCTCTCAATTTGGTAATGACAAAATTTAATTCTTACTGATATTTAATTTAATCAAACTCCAATAACATTTGCATCTCATGAATTAGGTGAAGCCTCAACTAGCCCTTAGTCGACTACGTTGTGGACCACCCTTTACATTTTTAATTGAGCATGATTAAGTAGACTATGCTCCCTTTATTCTGTTTTTGATGCTTAATTGGTGATTATGGGTTGTTGGAGAGAGTTACATTCATTGAATGTGGGTGTGGTATTTTTATTTTAAAGCACAACCAAAATAGTGTGTGGCATTTGCATTGTGAAGTTGGTTTGCCTTGCAAGTTTTATCTCCCTACTTTTGTTGTATTGCATACACCCTAGCCTTTGCTCTTGCACCTCTTGTTTTTTACTTTGCTCTCATGTGTTTAAAGTGACAAATGTAACTTTGTCTAGGTTTATTAAAGCTAATTTTCATCATGGATAAGCTCATGACTAAGTCTTTGGTAGAATCGACAATCTTGTCGAGTGATCACAGGAACATAATGCCTATAGGTTTTGGGGGCTCAAAAGAAAGCATAGTCTTGTGAATTCTAGTAACAAAGAACCTCGCATGTGCCCAGCTTTTTTCATAGTTTTGGACCCTCGGCCATTAGTTGTGTTCAATAGTGAGGCTGATAATGGAGACTCTGTGTTTGATTTCATACAACCCCAAATCAGCAAAATGCAATGCCTCTCTACCGTGCTAAATTACAATTCCTAACAATTGCAGACTCTAAATTATGGCGGCATCTCTTCATATGCATAATACCACTGCTAAATACATACCAGCATTCCTTATAAGAAACAACAAGCATCCTGGAAATTTACCCTTTGACAACATGCATAGAGTACATGTTGAATTACCATTCAAAATAACAGAAAAACATTCTACTTAAAAAATACCATTAATCCTAACTAAATGCACCAAAATTCCACATAAGAAATACCAAAAACCTTGACAATATCTGAAAATGTATGTTAAATAAGACTTCAAAATAGTTTTAGTGTGATTCCAACTCCTAATGAAAGCATCCATCACAATGATGTTATCATTCAAAATACCTCTTATCTTCCTCTTGCCAGAACAATTATTTGCTCGATCATCATCCATGAATATCCTAATTGCATAACATTATCTCAAATAAATGGTTGAGTAAATATCTGAATATCACATGGAATTGCATTCCCTCAAGATAAAAAAATAGAGAATTAACCACAAAAGAAGAAAAGGAAATTTTGTTCATTTGGATTGTCATGAATCTTGAAAATGACAGATGGAAAATATGCATTCAGATAAGTGAAGAAAACCATTTAAGTTGTTAACTAGTTATGCCAATACAGTTGAACAAGAGTATGACCATCATTTCCCCTCTATTGGTATTAATTTCATTGTTAGTTTAAAATTAAATTTATCAACCATGGTATACACTCTTTGAGAGAAGGCAAACAAAAGTTGATGAAACCTAGATAAGTGTTCCTAGATGACCTATTATTCCCTTTAATTTGAATGTATTCCATGGAAAAAGTTCAACAACATGGTAGGATGAAGGGTATTTCACATCTTGATATATCTTTATGTTTCAAAGATGTATATTCATTCTTAAACCATATATTACTAAGTGTGAATAATTATTAGTAGGTTTATTTAAGCATTAGTGGCCCACTGTAAATATTTAGGTTGCAGAGTGCCATAGAGACAACTATGAATCGTTATCAAGCCATGTGTCCAATAATTTCAGGACTCTTTTAACTATTCAAGACATCTGTGTTCCATTCTGCTTTAACTAGGATCTACTTTTGACCCATCTACATTATTACTGAGGCTTCAAAACAATCCTTTAAGGAACTTATGAAAACTGCATTTTGCTTTGGAAAACGTTACACCTTCCATATTTTATTGATTTCTTACTAAGCCATTTGTTTAGGAGACTCTTAGGTGTCAAATTATTTGCTACTAACAAAAATCCAAACCTTTCTCTGGAATTTGAAATTTCTTGTTCTGGAGGCAACTTCATTCACAGAAGGCCACTTCTTAACTTTCAGTTGAAGAATTTTGATCAAATATTTGCCATCTGAGTTGGTTGTATTTGGTTCCACTTTTACTGTGACACCTTTTGATATTGATGTTAAACTCGCCTAGAATTGCTATAGATTAGAATGTTACCTTTAATGCTTGTACTGTTTATCTTTTATGTAATTAGAGATTGAATTTCAACCAATTTTACATGATTTCTCCCGGTGTGGAGATGAAAATGTGTTTTAACTCCATGGTTTTCAATTATATATTCCAAACATGTTTATACTCTGTACCTTTCATTAAATTTGAAGAATTAAAACTAATCCAAAACAATGTGTTTGGATTAAAATTACCTAAGGACAACGATTTGATGGTGATAGGAATGACTGCTATTCTCCCTACTTGAGTATGTAAAATGGTTCCTGAAAAATGTCAATGATATTTTGTTTAGATTGTTAATATTTTATTTTGAAGCTTAACACCCTAAGATGAATGTTAATATTTTTATTTTGAAGCAGAATATTTACTTAAAGAATGCAGAGGGCTTTTGTTCTGTTTAGCGGAGATAGGGAAACTAGGGACATAGAAATGAGAGTCACTTTTTCCAACTCCACAGTGGCCATGATAAAGCTGGGAAGCTTTAGGACTGATTGAAGCAACAGAGAAAGATGGCAAGATTGTACTGCATTTAACTCCCATTAAATTTTGGTAATCATATCACCAAAAAAAGTTATATAGTCTCATCGATAACCATGCCATAGCCAGATTTTTAGATTTGGCAATCGAAATATAAAGAAATGGAATCAAAATATAAATAAATGCAACTAGCTGATCTAAAATATTATTATCTGACTTGGTTTTTTGGTATTGTAAAATTTTAGTTGTTTCTAATTCATTGGTGAATCTTAGAAATTGTTTTAGTTGGAAATTACACCCCACTCAACTACTACCCCCTCAACAACCTAACCTATTCTAATAAATTAGACCTCTGCTTCCTTGCCCCTTCACCACCTTCACTCGCTCCCCATTTCTGGTACTTCACCACCTCCGCTCCTACCACTTACCCCATTTTTACGGAGAGAAATTCCTATGGCTTGGGGTACCAAAACAGACAGCTTGACTCCAGAAATCAATCCTTTCCAATATGCAATAGAAATTAAATATCTAACACTAAAGGATCAGACCTCATACCTTCTTCTGGATGGTTGAAGTAGATCCCCATTGAGATTTCCAACTTCAGCTTGAATTGATAGATTACTTCCTCAACAACAAGTAAAAGATACAATCATACTATATATATTGGTGTTAGATCTATTCTAGCATATATAATCAATAATTTATAAACATTTGAAAACATCCATGGATAAAATATTCATTCAAACATACATTATTGGACAGGAAAATATATTTCTATTAATATAAAAATCAGAGATTACAATGGATACAACCTCTGTCGGCACGTTTGCGAATCGGAGAAACTGAATCCCCCACTTGGGCCTCCACCACCTCAATCCTCCATCTCTCGATAGCAAGCTCACAAGAAAAGGCAAGCTAGGGAAGAACAAAAAAGTGCTCCAAGGGACAAAGGGATGCAGACTCAAGCACAAGTTTCGGCAACAATGGACTATAGTTTCTTTGCTCTCAATTCTCTCATATGCCTTCAATGTACCATAGAGTTCCTTATATAGCTTTTCAAAGGGGTAATGAAATGTCGAATCCAAGCGATCTTAAGGCATATGGAAGGCCAAGAGTCAAGTGAGTCGGATCCATGTCAAGGAAAACTCCAAAAGGATTTGGATTATGCACACATCCCGATGTACGCGGTTTTAGGGGTCAAACCCATGTATATATGCGATTAGGGGTTTAAAAGTCGGGTGTATTAATTTTAACATGTTTTTAGGGATGGTCAAGGAAACATCATAGGACAAAAAATGGTCCAAGGGGTCTAAGGAGTTTGTAGAGGGACAGGAGAAGGCTATACAAGTGTGATTCACCTAGAGTGTTAAAATCAACTATAACAGATGCCCCCTAATGTGTGAGGTCAGGGGGGTCATACGATGGCCGAAATACATTATAAGTCCATCCCAGAAGTGGAGTGATGAAGGATCCCAAATGGAAGACCAGCCACCCAATCAACATAGTACAATGATACAACTCTACACATAACTACAAATACATATAGAAATCCTGGATACATAAGAGTACAATGGCCATGAATAGGCATGATACAAGATATCACATATGTGATCATCGCCAAGTACAATATACATAGATCAAAATCTCCATGATGAAGATATACAAAGGACCATGATCTCCATAATGGCTGAAGATATATAATGGATCAAGATCTCCATAATGGCTGAAGATATATAATGGATCAAGATCTCCATAATGGCTGGAAATGTCTGAAATATACTGGAATCAAGTCACGAGAGCTGAAATCTCATGAACATTGGCACGATCAAGGAGGTAGCATATAAGAGATGCTACCAATATGGAAGGTCTTCTACACAAACTGCTATGAGTACATGTCCTAATATGTGAATAGAGATGTCGAGGTCGAACATAGTAGTCCATCGTATGATTACCGGTCATTGATGTATACCGTTAACAGACACGAGATCACCCACTGATAATGAAAATGGGAATCAAGGTACTAGAGTGCAAACTAACAAGTGTGAATAAATGTGTTGAGGTCGAACACTTGAAAGGATCCATCGATCAGGGGACATTGATGTATTCCCAAAGACTGTCGATGGTGAGAGAACCTGCCACTGATGACTGCAAGTCTCAAGGCACTCAAAATGACTCTAGATTCCAATCTCAGAATAAATGATCTGAAGTCGATGTGATGAAATCCGCTGGAAGGAGGGCATTAAGGCATCCCCCATCATCCAACATGAGGTACTCAACAAATCTATATAATGTGGAAGGACTTGATCATAAGGTGCATGAACCAGTAACTGTACCGGGAATGACCGACATGCAAAGTCAAGATAACTGAGGAATGACCAACTCAGTTTTCAACTTCCTTCAAACAAGAGCATAACGGTGAGTGGTGATTGAATAAAGGTAGCATAGAGTTGATATACAAACTGGGACATCTCTGCGACACAGGAGGCATCGACAGACGCTCCATGGGGACTAGAAGCTTAACCAGTCGGTGGAGATAAACTCAGATAAATGAGTACAGCTCCTAAAGTCAAACTATAAACCCAACCAATGGATGTGATATACAGTGCTCTGTTTGAAGGCAACATGACTCGACAGCTGCTGAAGATAACATCTTTCCTTGTCCGACTTTTTGGTTTTTTGATTTTTTTGGACTTTTTCAAATATTTAAAAATCTTAAAAAAGAATAAAACTGCTTTATAGTTATAGAATAGGAGGAGACGAGTGTCATAGGGGAAAACAAACTAGTTCCAAGTAGTGGAACATACCTATGCTCAATGCAAGGACACATGTGTAGGATATCAACACTCGAGGGAAAATACCCTCCCGATAAAAGGGGAATCAAGCTACAAAGGATATATAAAATGGCTTTGCATGGCTAGACATGAGACAAGCTCGGGCTATATGTCTGAAATGCAATGTCAGGGAAGCCGACATAAAGCTCAATAAGGCAGGAAAAGATCATGATAATGCAATTATAACTTGACATACTGGAGTCTTGAGGGAAATAGGCCAGCAAAAGATCAAGAGGAGTATGAGGCTCTTGCGAAATGTCATGGCAGTATTATACAACAGACTCCCACACCCTAAAGGACAAAACGTTAGCATGGGCACCAAATGCCGATAAGGCGCTAACTAGGGTACCCATGTAAGGTCAAGCTCTACCACTCATATCATGCCACTTCTATAATAGCAAGAAGGTTCCATGACATAATAGATTTAGTTCGTACCTAAGGCTATGATGAAACGGTCATAAGGTCATGCAAAATGCAAACGGTGATGAAACCTAACCTATATGCTAGTTTAGACATGATACCTGAGATCGAAATGAACGGGTCAATCCAATGGCTGAAACGACACTCAAAAGGGTCTCCTACATCATGAATTAGGTAAAAAACAGTCCAATTAGAAATGGTCCAAACTATAGGAAAGGGGGTAAAAATTTGAAAAAATTTGAAAAATTTCTATAAATAGTAAAAAATTCAAAACATTATAAAACATTTGAAATTTTTACCCAATTGAGCTCAGATTTTCAACAGTGAATTCCGGGAGATCCAACCGGCGGAATTCACTACCGTTTCTTCCAGGTACTTACCCATGCTCTTCTCTTCCATTTTGATGCAATTTTCATCAAATTCCATGGTCATTTGAGGTTTTCTAGGCCAATCTAAAAAGGGCACTGCGGCCCACGCAGAAATTGAGGGTTTTTCCACATATAAGGATGGATATACGTGGAAAATGCCCTCACAGTCGCGTACATATGCAGCTGTTTGGCAAACAGTCGCGTATGCAACCACACATGAGGTTTTTTAAGTAATCTAATGGGAAAACTTGTAATTTTTTGTGCAGGATGGTCCTAGAATGGAGAGAGCGTGAACATGGTGATGTAGAGGAGGCTGTAAGGGCTGATCCAATGGCTCAACAAGCGCTACGTGCATGTGGGCTCTACAAATTTTGGTGTTTTGGTGGCTTGAGGGCCAAACCAAGACTATTGCAGATGTTGGTGGATTACTGGGATCTAGACTTTGATTCCTTCTAGATAGATGGGATGTCCCTCACCATAGAGGTGGAGGAAATATACTTTATTACTAGACTTTCCTGACTAGGGGAAGTAGTGAACCTTCGTTCTCACGGTGGGCCTAGAGGTGTCCTGACTATCGATGAGTACATTGCGGTGTACTTCTATCCTGACACGGAGAAGGTGGGGAGTCAGATCCCAACCAACTCTATATAGGTGCTGGGCCTAAAGTCCATCCTACCAACATTGGGCAGGATAGCAGGCTTGGCTTCACTCCACCAAGCCTCGCGGCCTCTGATGTTCTATGTAGTGGAGTGCATGAGACCCACGGTCTATGATTGGAGCACTTCACTACTGAGCAACATGAAACATCAGCTTAGTGAGTGTAAGATGGGCAGAGTGCAGAACTTCAGGTTCAACAACATACTGAGCATGTTTTTCTTCGAGCGTGTTCCAGTATTGAGCCCCAGAGTTGACGTTCCTCTTCATGGGGTTCGAGATCCGGCCCAACGACGTTGGGCAGATGCAATACGTAGACTGGGGGGAGGTAGGGTGTCCAAACCCTATCCAGCTGAGTTCTTTTCATGGTGGTGATGATAGATAGTTTCCATCGATGACTACCCCTACGCGGGGATTGATTTCTGGGGGGACCCAGACATGCCTCTACCACCAGGATCGGCATATGGTGACATAGGTAACGAATATCGACCCTCTCTTTAAATTTTTGAGTTATTTAATTTTTTTTGTGTTTTCTGATTCTATGGAATCAAAAGACATATTTTTTGGGTGACAATACATAGTGACATCTACCATTTGCATGCAGATGTGGGACCATGGCGGCCTGAAGGCTTCCCTCATCACAGATGGAGGGGAAGAGGAGATGATATCACAGGTGTGGATGTGGAGCGGACACTCCAGAGAATTCATACCAACTTTGTGAGGCTGACACACAGAGTTCCCATGGCACAAGTCGAGGACTTACCTGAGGCTATGCAGCACCATGTGGTGGGTGTACCACAAGCATGGGTGTAATTATTTCGACAGCTAGCTAGAGCCGTAGTGACCTTCCATGATCACAACCCCCCTCCTCCTCGACAGGCTTAGATACCTGGGAGTTATACATTTTTTATTACCGTGTATTATATTTTGGTGGCTCAAGAGCCCCATTTTTGTATCATGACACTATGTATTACCACATTTTGGATGTTATATAAATTTTTTATGGTGATCGGTTTATTTATTTACATGTGTAAAAATTTGTGTTTGCGATGAATTTATTGTGTATGAAACAAATGCCAATCTAACACGTAGTTAGCATATGAGTTAGCAACTTGATTATTAATTCTTGGAATATGTATGTATGTTATATTGTCAAATTGCTGTTCTAATAATCTTACGTAAGAATATTCACTAGTACAAAAGCGCGGATTTTTCCACGGAGGTTTTCCACATTTCTTACTTTTTGGTGTAAAATCGGAAGCAACAGGAACGAGGCATCGCTGTATCCACGCCTAGCCGTCGCTGTATCCACGCAGGGGGTCTTATCCGTCGCTGTATCCACGGCTAAAGAGCTGGACGTCACTATATCCACGGCTATATGTCGCTATAGCGACGGCACCGCCAAGTTGACCTAGGGCATTGAGATTTCACTGGCTTTTTACAACGGTCAACTTGACCTAGGGCGCAAAAAGTCAATGTTTGCCGTCGCTATAGCGACGTCTAAGAGTTCTATAAAAATGAAGACCAAAATGAGATTTTCTTCACACTTGCCATTGTTGCAGCACTGTTTTCGGGTGATTGTTGGAGTTGTTTATTATTTCCGTCTCCTGCTGGTGAACAATCTAGATCTACATAGTTCAGATTTTAAACGTGCAAGGTTAGTTTGTGTTTTCAAATGATGCATACTAAATGATTTCCAATCTTCCAAACATGGATAGACATCTATGTTTAGGCCTTCATCCTCTTATCTTCACAATGTTCTTCTTTTACTAACTTTTTTTTGGTAGTATTGGATGAATTCGCTTGAAAGATTTTGCTTCTTTTGTAGCTTATGTGTCCTCTTTCAAGGTTTAGTGCCTTCTACTGGAATCGGTTTAAGACAACATACATGTAAAAAGGGATTCGATTTTATTTTTATATGGAAAGTTCAAATGCCCAATAATATTTTAGATTAGAACAACATGCATGCAAAAAGGGACTTTTTTTTTATATGGGAAATTCAAACGCACAATAATATTTTCATCAAAGTCTTCAATATTGTCATTTTAGGTCACATTTGTTGAACACCAAGGTCCATACATCGAAATTTGTCAAATCTCTTATTATCACACTTAAACATATTTGAATTAGAGCTTAATTGATTTTTCTTCCCAATTATGAAAAATAATTATTACTTTTAAATATAACTCATTTTTATATTAGTTTTATTATTTAATGTTTTTTATATTTAAACTTTATTTTCAAATTTCACTTTATTTACTTATATTGTTTTGCCAACCTGTTAGTCTCATATTTATATAGTTGTGGGGTAAAAATAAAATTACGGTTCAACTTTAAGTTTTATTTTATTATTAACAAATTTGTTAAAGCTTTTCATTAACTTATTCATGTTGGAAGTTTACACCATCTCTTATGCATTACTGGTTATGCATTACTGGTTATGAAGCTTGTATTAAATCATGTTTGGAAATGATTTTCAAATGATGCATATTAAATCAATGGTTTAATTGATGTGTGAACATACTAAATTCATTGTGTTTTACTAATATCATTGATTTAATGTTCAATATTTTTCAAACAATGGATAACATACAAGAAAGTAAAGGAG
>LPNX010452267.1:5134-16632 GCA_001517045.1 Pseudotsuga menziesii
TTAAAGATGTGGAAGACATTGGACCACACACATCTGAATGAATCAATTCTAACGTACATTTTGTTTTTGTTTCACATGAGGTAGTGCTTTGTAATTGATGTGAGCAAGCCTTCTATGCCATAGTTCACTAGGATCAGTGGAATCATGAACAAAGGTTGTTTCTGAGTGCCCCTTGAGTCTATACAGGCCTCCTTCTTCTTCACCAATAACAACTGCATCTTCAATTTTCTTTCCTTTGGGCCACGTGAGTACTTGGTCATCTATGAAGGCAACTCTGAATCCTTTCTTATCTAAAGCTGAGATAGAAAGTAGATTCTTCTTTAGACCCGGTACATACAATACTTCCTTCATCTTTAGGGGATTTCCTAAATCAAGCTTGTAGCTTGCTTCACCAACTCCTTTGATCGGATACTGATAGTCATCTCCTAGGGATACTTTTTGAGGAGAGCTCTTTTATTCAAGTTTGGATAGAGTTTTATTTTGTCCCATCATGTGCTTTGAAGCACCACTATCAATAACCCAAGTGTCTTCTCCAGGTGTTACAGATCCAGAGAGTGCAGAGAATAGTACATACTCTTCTACATCTTCTTCTCTTGCTTGCTTTCTTGGAGGTCCTTCCTCCTCTTCTTCTTCATCCTCATCTTCAGCTAGATGAGCATGATGTCTTTTGTTTTTCTTGATCTTCTTCTTATATATTTGTTTCTTCATAGGACAATTTCTGGCAATGTGTCCTATCTTATCACAATGAAAACATTGAAAGCTGGAGTAGTCCCTATCGAGGAGACTTTCTCTTGTCTTCTGAAACTTCCTGGGAGGTTGATACTCCCTCTTGTTTCCCTTCTTGAAGTTGGGTTGATTTCTTCTTCTCTTGGTATGAGTGGCTAGGGCTTGATCATCCTCCTTTAGTAAAGCTTCTCTATTTGCCACTCTAGTCTCCTCTTGAATGCACTCTTCCCATACCACATCAAACTTCATGCTTTCCTTCCCGGCACACATCATTTGGATGAATGACTCCCAGGGTCTAGTGAGACCATTAAGAGTAGTCATAACCATCTCATCTTCATCAAGTTTGTCTCCAATGGATTCTAGTTGTTCTTTGATTTGAGAAACCCTTGTGAAGTAGTCTTGGAGGGATTCTCCATGACTCATCTTGGTGCTCTTCAGTTGAGCTCTTAGATTCATCTTTCTGTTGATGTTTCTACCCTCATACATTCTTGATAGGGCATCATACATTTCTTTTGGAGTCTTCTTGGATGACACTTGAGGGATCAAGTGATCCTTGATAGAGTTAGCAATAATCCTTTGTTCCCTAATCATATCCTTCTTGTGCTTCTCCTTAGCTTCAGCTTCTTCAGGTTCTGTAACTTCCTCCTTGATATACTTATCAAGATCATTCTCTTGGAGAAGGAGACCAATCTTGTATTTCCATGCTCAAAAATTCTCTATGCCTTCTAGCTTGTCCTCAAGCCTAAGTGCTTGGGGCCATCTTGTCAGAAAATAATAAAAAAATTGAAATTCTGTGGAATGAGAAATTGAACTTACTAGGAGATGTGCTTGACTGAGGTGAGTTCACTGGCGTGCTTGGTTTTTGGAGATCTCAAGTCTACACCTTCCAAATCAAACTTGCAAGATTCAACTTCTACAGCTTCCGGCTGTTTTCTTGTTCAACATTTTTCTGGTGCAGCTGTCAAACTAGGGTTTGACTTTCCTAGAGACTCACTCACCCAAAAACCTCGATTCCAGGCTCAATAGATGTGGTCTGGGAGGGTGCAACTTTCTATGCAAGCAGTTTTCTGAAAAGATTTTTTTTCTTCGAAACCCTAATTTCTTCCAAGGAGAGAGAGAGGGATTTTTCACCTTGTGAAAGTTGTCTTATACAGGATAGCTCTGATACCATGTTAGAATTCCATATGCTAAGCTATATCATCAGCATTTAATTTCAATTTCATAACAAAATCATATAAACAGGATCACTGAAAGAAACAATATCACAAGAACAACACAGATTTATCCTGGGAAAATCCTAAAGGGAAAAACATAGCAAAAGCTTCCTCAATATAGATGCCCCAAAAGATAAGAGCTAAAACCCAAAAGACTACTCCTCCTTCTTCTCTAGCCACAACTCTTTCTCTCTCTCTCTCTCTTGCGTTATACAAGTGAGTGTGTGTGTCTCAAATGAGAAGCGCCGCACCTCTATTTATATTCTTTCGTTCACTTAATAATTAATTCAGTTATGTAGGCGCCACACTATCTGCTGTTACACTAAAATCTACTGACTGAATCAACTAGAAAGATCTCAAACTTACTCGAGTAAGCAACAAATATATTTAGGTACTTACAAACAATTTAATGTTTAGAAATATCTGAAATATGGAGTTCTTGAAATGGAATCTAGAAAATTTGAAAACAAAGAAGAAACACAGTAAAAAGTTTGTCATATCACCTTTATTTCAATTCTGAGAGACAAATCTATTACATATATATTTCCATCTCATATATGTACATGTTTGCATGTGTATATATATGGAACACCTTAATGGACGCCTGTTAAGATGTGTTCTATGAAGGTAACACGTTGTCAATTGTTCCACATTGTCATCATCCTTGGCTTTGTCTAAGTTATTGGTTTGGCTGCTAGAATCATTACCCATTGGTTAGGAATTTTCAAAGAAGGGCTCTTCATTTTAGCTAAACTACTAGTTTTAAGCAATCAAAGGTTACTTAATAATTCAGCAGCAAAAAGCATGCATGTAAAATGTTTATATGTTCAAAAAGTTATCAAAAAACTTTACTAGGTTTCATTTTATTTATAAGATCTTTTCGAAGGACCCTCTCAACTTTTTTCTTGGGATTAGCTTTGAAAAATTGTTAGGGCTCATGGCATAAAAAGTTACAACTTAAAAGTAATGGGAGGTACCGAAGCAACTATGAATGTCTGATGGGGCATAATAAAGCTTCAAAATTCACCCAATCGTGGGCAATGAAATGAACTGGCATCCTTCACATTAAGCCATGGTTGCATTAGCATCACGATAAAGTTAGTCTTGTAGGACCTCTTAAGGTGTACCATAAAGATCTCAAACCCTTTAATACAATCATTAGTAGAAAGTTGAAGCCATCTTTTGGGCAACATGCCTGTAATTCTTATGAAAAAGATGATTGTTTTGTTCTTGATGATACCCTAAGAAATATATATTCATGGTTTTAGAAACAAGATGATGAGTATTTTACTCCAAGACAAAAAAAAAATGTGCTCATCTTTTGTTGTAAAAGTTAATGTTTGTAATTTAGTTAATTCTTTACTTTAGTGTGTAATTTCCACTTATATGGCAATAATAATAAAACTACCAAAATATTCGTCTACTTTAAGATATTAGTTACAAAGAAGTATTCAAATCTATGTTGCAGGGGTCCCTGTCCCTAGGGGTTGGGTTCATGTCCCCGTCTCGGGTACCATCCACAAGTCCTGGAAACTGGGTCAAGTACTTCATAGACGTCCCTTGAAGTCCCCACTGAAGTCCCCAGGGGTTGGGTTCATGTCCTCATCTTGGGTATCGTCCCCAAGTCTCAGAAACTAGGTCGAGTACTTCATAGACATCCCTTGAAGTCCCTGCCGAAGTCCCCAAGTATCGGGTACCTTTGGCCCAAAAACAGGAAACTTTGCTCATTTTGCGGACTTTGTCCCCTGATTTTGGGGACTTGGGGAAACTACAGTATGTGAATATATATATATATATATATATATATATATAATAATAATAATAAAATTACCTTTACAAAGAGGGATGGGGTAGGTGTGGGTCCCCCTACCCTCTAAAAACCTCACAGGACTATCCACTTCTCCCAACATAGAGTTCAGTCTTGACTTTTGTTGGATCCCACGAGAGGAGAGCTTGTTGCGCATAGTAGAGGATACATGTAGAGGAGAGGCAAGGCAAGCTTAGGTTGTCTTAGACTTAAAAGGTTTGTGCTTTTAAGTTAATGACATGGCACTATCTATCTTGGAGGGGTTGGTATCTATTCTTATACTGTTTCTTCTAGAAGATTGCCTTATTCTTTTATGAATCTGGATCTTGTCATTAGATTTTTCTTGGCATAGTTTGTGTTTATTGTTGATTGTTTGTGCAAGTTGTTCCAATGTTGTTGCACATACCGTATGTTTTGTCCTTCATGAATGATAGAAAACCTACTTTGTTGATGTTTGTGCAGACGTTTCTATGCATGTGCATATTTCTAATTTTCAAAAACCAAAAGCTGCATCAACTATTGGCATGTTTATACTTAAGGTTCACATGTATTTCCCAGTTTATATCAATGATTTATGAACTTTGAAGCAATGTGCATGTTAATTGTATTTGTTACTTATTGAANTAATACAAGTCTTCCTTTTCTCCAACTAGCCTTGCTTCTCTTGTTGCAGTTAGCTGGTTAGCTTCTTCTCATCTTGTTCTGTAGCTATCAATTTTTAGGCATCAAAGTATTATCTTCTTAAGCTGCGCCTATGCATCTACACTTTCTACGTAGGTTCCTCGAGTAATTTAAATGAGCTAAAAAATAAATAAAAAAACTAGTGAATATTAGGGGCTCACATGGCAAGAGGTGGTGTAAAATATTCTACACACCTATTGAAGGCTCATCCATTACACAAGACGAGTATGAAGAGTTGGAATTTAGGTTTTCCAAGATTAGCAAAAGAGTAGCAAACCTTGAAACTACAATGCAAAGAAATGTGGACATCATGAATATGGTAACTAAGGAAGAATTCAAGAATAACCCTGAAAACATGAGGGGGAAACCTTTGAAGGATATAAGTGGCCTACTTACCTAAAAGTTAACTCCTCAAAAAAATGATAGGGAGAACAAGATGGTGGATTCCCAATCACCTCAGGAGAAATTTCTATCACACTCAGAGAACAAGGGCGTTGAGTCCTAGACACTTGATTGTTCATTATTCCAAGATCCAAATAATCGTGGGTTCATCTTGGGACCAATGAACTACATTCCCAAGGTCGATATGAACAAGTTTGATGGTAATGATCTTGTTAATGCATAAAATAGCAACCCAAGATGATGGACAAGTTGATCGACTACTAATTCGACAGAACTATGAACCCCCAACCCAACATGTCACTAATGGAAGGGGATTCATCGTTTTTGGCTAACTAGGTCCAAGAGTGAAGACTATCCAAAGGGAAGACACTAGCCAAGCTTTTAATTAGGATTGCATATGAACAACCTCAAGTATACACCTAGCACTTACTTTTTGAGAATGAGGATTTGACACGACTAGATTTAAAGTGATAATCTTATTGCTAATCAGTGAAGAGCTTATTCATCATACATAATTTAAGATGACAAATTATTGCAAAAAAACAAAGCACGATCTCATCAAATACATGAAAATGATATAAATATTATGGCATGTATAACATTAACATCACATGAAAATGTATGATATAGAAAGCTTATACTCAATATATCGTTACTCTCCAAACTAAACTTGGGGAAAATGGGCTTCAAACATAGTGTTTGAAGAAGCACTATATGTAAATACAATAAAAAAGGTACCAACATGCACAACAGTGGTGGTACAAGGCATCCAACTGTCCAAAAACAAGCAAGTACACTCTCAGCCAAAGGGCTATCTAACCAGTTTGTATATAAGGGTATGATCCCAGTTGAAAGTACTACACACTAGTAAATCAGATCTTCATCACAAGTCCTTTGCCCAAATAACCCCTTCATCTTCATTTGCAGTTTCATTACCAATGGGCTATTAAGTAATAAGATTTCCATAGATCATATTCATGTCAAAGTAAAACATCAAAATACTTTGTGAAATTATGCAACAATCCCAATAAAAAATTAGCATCACCAACTCATGATTTAAGCCATGTAAACATAAAATAGACAAATTAAACTTGTGGATTATATACTTAGGTGTATAGAAAAGGATGCTCCTCTTGTTAATGATTTTGGTGTTATGTGATTTATTTAGTTGTTTATCATTCAAAAGATGCATTCGCACCCTTAACACAAGAGCTGTACAAATAGAGTAGCTTAGTGATGACAATCACTCCAGTTGCTCTAAAGCCACCTAAGACAAGAGACAAGCTAATCCCCACAAGTACACAAGGGGAATTAGCTAAAATGAAGCAAGCTAACCCAAAGACACAATGGCCAATGATTGAAATCACTCTAGCTCATTTGTGGTGGGTGATACAAGATAATGATATCTTGATGCTTTTACAATAGGATGTGATCTCAAATCTTGAAAGAGACTTGGTTTAAAGTTGCTCTTCTAGAATGCTAATATTTAGATCACATCCTTCTAATCAGTGATCAACAAACTGAATTATTTTGCACAAGAGCAATGATGCAGTCATTATATTAGTTCTCCTTCAAATCAAAATCCTCTTCAAGTGATAAATTCAAATGCGAAAACCATCAAACGTTCGCCGATCCAAATGATCCAAACAACTCAGCCAGATTTATAAAATGAGCAAGGAGAAATATGCAAAATTCACAAATTTGCTAACACATCATTGAGATCAATCCTTACAATTTCCTTAAAATCAAAACAATCTCCAAAATTGTATGACCTTGATTTACTTGTAGAGAGGCCCTCTTCTAGATTGTTAGGCTTTAAAGAGGGTTTATCAAATATAATTGTCAAGGTTCATTTGAGAAATTGAATCCTTGCAAGATTAAAAGCAAGATTTCACATGGGTGGCCAGTTTGCACAAAGGAATGTTCAGGTACATAGGGTACTCCCAAAAGACCGAACACCAAGAACAACCACTCATACAAACAAATCACAGATCAACACACTGATGTTTTGACGTAGTTAAAACCCTCGAGAGGGAAACAGACCATGGCCCCAGCCAAATAGCTACTTGGAAAAATTTATTATGCAAAAGAAAGAAAGTTACAAATGAGCTTCTCATAATTGATCAACTAGCCAAGGACTCTCCATGCTCTTTAAATAGAGATCATGGACCAATCGGGTGTTAAACCACAGATCAATGGTAGGTATGATCTGAGAGAAGTTGAACTGTCGGATCACTTTATGTCTAGAACATATCGTGACCGTCGGATTAGAATATTTACAAATGCATACTAAAGGAACACACTTTACCTAATGGATATATTACACAAGTTGATCTTAACTAACTCCTAAGTGTCTAAATATCCTAACAGCCCCCCTTAAGAACAACTTGGGATAGGATTGAAGGATTTACAAAGTGACACTATTAGGAGAAGGAAGGAGACATTAGAGCCTATCCCCCCTTAATGACACATTCCTGAACTCCTAACATAGTTCGAAGTTTAGAAAACTTCACTTCTGTAAGAGACTTGGTGAAGATGTCTGAAACTTGATCAGCTGTAGGGCAATAGAGCACTTCAAGAACACGATCATGAATAAGATTTCTGATAAAGTGCATATGTAGCTCAATGTGTTTGCTGCGTTGATGTAAAACTGGATCTGTGGCAAGCTTGATGGCACTTTGATTGTCGCACCAAAGTGGAGTAGGCTGCTGCTGCTCGAAGCCAAACTGGAGTTGGAAACCTGTTAAGGAAGTTGGAAGGAGAAGAAGGCATAATCGTCGAATTAGGCTCGCAGGCCAAAGATGGCACAACCACGGAGTTAGGCTCGCAGGACAAGAGATTTTCATAAAAATTAACATCTCTTCTAATGATTATATCATGAGAATGTGGCTGAATATCCAACAAATATGCACTTTTCACTTTTAGGTTGCAATGCTTTCTGTTTTTCATCCAAAATGTGAGCCCATGCTCACTACCAGACACACGAAAGTGACTTACATTTGGTTTAATTTTACTACATGCTTCTTTTGGTGTTATACCTTGTAAAAATTTAGTGGGTGTGCAATTAACTATGTAATTTGCACAATTTATGGCCTCAACCCAAAATTGAAGACTTAGTCCCTTAGATTGGATCATACAATTAGCCATTTCTTTTAAAGTGTGGTTCTTCCGTTCAACTACACCATTTTGTTGTGGTGTATATGGAACAGTGTGTTGTTGTTGGATTCCTTTTTCAGTGCAGAAAGTAGTGAACTTTTTGTTAACATATTCTTCTCCATTTTTAGATCTTAACTTAATAATTTGATGACCAGATTGTTTTTCAACAAGGGTCTTGTAGGCCAAGAACATGTTGAATACTTCGCTCTTAAGTTTTAGGAAATAAACCCAAGTGCGTCTGGAGTAGTCATCAATGAAATTTAAGAAATATTTGAAACCAGAAAAGGAAGCAGATGGAAGAGGACCACACAAGTCACTATGCACAAGCTCCAAGGGAACCGAGGCATGCCAAGAGGCACGTTTGTCAAAACTGTCCCGATGATGTTTTTTGAGTACACAACCAGAACAAACACCATCCCTGCAAGATACCATTAGAAGACCTGTCACCATATTGTCTTTACGTAGTTGTTGTAATGAGCGATAATTCAAGTGACCAAATCGCTCATGCCAAAGTTTGCTCAAGCTATCACTATGAGCAACAAAAACTGAAGCAAAAGGTGATGACCCAAATTTGTTAAATTTGTACAACCTGGTAATATCATCAACAATTCCGATAGCAAGGACATTTTGAAGATTTTTAAAATCCTTGATTACAACTTGGTGAGGTGTAAATGTTACAGTTTTAGCTTCACCAGAATGAGTGATTTGATAGGCTGACAACAAATTGTAGGAAATTCTTGGAACACATAGTACATCACTAAAATGACGATTTTCCACTGGAATTGTTCCAGATCCTACAACACTTAGAGATCTATCATCAGTAACAAATATTTGTTTGGTGTTACATTCATGCATAGTGGAAAATATGGCTTGATCTTTAGCTATATGATAAGATGCTCCAGAATCAATGAGCCATTCATTTGAAGTAGAAGAAGAAGATGCAGTATAAGAATAACCAGAAGCACAAAGTGCATGTCCATGAGAAGTAGATTCTGAAGATGAATCTAGGTCGATGTGGTGTTTCTTCATTGTTGCTTCCAAGGCTGCCATCTTGTTGAACCACTTAGATTCATCATGATTATCTTTCCCACAAAAATTGCAATGACGCTCAGTCTTTTTTGCTTTTGGCTTGGATCCTTTGTCATTTTTTAAAGAAGGAGCTGACTGAGAGGGTTTGATACTCTTGTTTGGCTTATTATTGCAAAAATTTTGTTTCTTGGGAGGCTTGGAATTTTCTTTCTGTTGAGACAATAAGGCTTTCCCAAATGTATATGCATTGTTGTTTATTCCAAGATGAATGAGCTTATCTTGCTCTCTAATTAAGGAATCACAAAAGGATTCAAGACTAGGCTCTTGATAGCTAGCTGTAGTCAAGGATTCTTTTATGGAGTAAAATGTAGATACAAAAATAGAATATGCAGGCCCAAGTTTGGAAAGAATATGATAAATACATTGTTTGTCTTCTCTCTTAATCTTCCATTCTTCACATAAGAGTCTAAGAGTTTTGTACTTAGATAAATAATCTTGAATGCATGAAAAATCAGTTTGATTCAAAGAAATCAACTCATTCTCAAGTCGACGACTTTGAATTTCATTGTGTTTACCAAACACCGATTCCAACTTTTCCCAAGCTTTATCAGGTTCATCAATGCCATATATGTGAAATCGCAAATCAGTAGAGATTGACATCCCAATCAATCCACGAGCTTCATCACATCTATTTCAGGGATGATTTTAAGGAACCATACTTATTTAAAAGTGTATAAATGTTGGCGAATATTACCAATTCTTAAAACGCCAACTATAAAATGATTGGCGATGTTTTTAAAAAAATATTTTAATTTCCAAGGATTTTATATGATCTATATAATAATTTGACGATTTTTAGGGTGAAAACATTTTACCCCATCAAAATTGGGCGAAACAGGGCTTAAAAAAATGCAAAATGGTGAATCTTTTTTGGGAGAAAAACGTGGAAAAATAGCCCACTGAGCTAAAATTCGCCCCTAAAATTATCCCTGATCTATTTTCCCATTTTATTTTCTTATCATCATCAGTGGGTTCTGTTTCTTTTCTTGAGGTAATTTTGAAAAGTACCCTACTTGGTAGAACATACTCCATACGAGATTTCCATGAAAAATAGTTAGAACTGGTAAGTAGAATATCACAAGGGGTGGCCATACTGTAAAATAATGGTTGAAAGAACAAAAACTAATTGTCTGGATGCAAAGAGCTCGAAAAATTAGGCTGTTTAAAAAAAATGGCACTGAAAACTGATTCTGGATGATGAAGTTTTGCTTGGTCAAAGAAAATGTTGATGATGTCCCCAATAGTGATGCGATATATATTAACTTGACCAACTAAAAAAAGAACCCCCTTCTTCCCAAAAAAAACCTTTGACAATCACTTACAAGAAAGTTGCTTTTAAATGAATCACTTTTGTAAAATAAGTGATGTTCACTTTTACAATAATGGTACTTTAAATAGTGCGGCAATAAAAAAAAAACTTAAGTGACTCACTTGTTATTTTATTTTATTTAAGTGAGATGCACTTTTACAATAAAGTAACTTGAAAATAGAAATTGCATGCACTAAAAAGTAACTTAATAAGATTTGAACTCAAGACCTATTAAGGAATAAAGCAACTTTGGACCAAGTGAGTTAAGTTTAAAAGATACATAAAAGAAGGGAATGAGGAAGGTTTTTTAATCTTTTACTCTTCTCTCTCGGTTATTGTGCTTGCTTCTTTTCCCTGCAAATCACACCACAAACCGAAAAACAAAAACAAAAAAAACTTTTCCACACTTATGGAGTTAGATCTCGTTAGCTTACCCGAAAAGTCTATGTTTTCTCCTGTGTTGCATGGGTACCCATACCAGGGGGTCGGGTACATGAACCAGTATCGGGTACATGTACCAGGTACTTTGGTACTTCAATGGTACATCCCCAACCATACCCAACCGTACCCAAATCCAACCTCACGTACCGGGTACTTCATGTATGAAAATTGGGTACTCGCATGTATTTCGGTACGCCGTACCACGTGTTTGGCTACGTGGTTGGTACAACCGTTGGACAATTTATGTTAGCTCGCCATTTTGGGCAAGTCAATTTGCAAAGTTTAAAGTTCAAAATTTTAAAAATTAAATAATAAAACACTAAAACAGATGTTATGTGGGCCCTTGCCCCTTACCTAAACCCGCGTAACGCTGCATTTCTCACTACTAGTGCACTGTGCTCACTACTCCAGCAACGACGTGACAGAGGACCTTAGAGATGCTAATGACATTGATCCTAAGGATGCTGATGACATGGCTTGAGGAAGCCAAATCAACTATCTTGTTCATGTTCAATGTTTACTGTTTTGAACTTTCTTTTTCATGACTAAAAATGCCTTTAGGAAAATTTTGGGTGTAGTATGACAATAAAGTTTGAACTCATGGTGTCATGGACATATAATATTTTATGTTGTTAATTATATTAATATAACTTCAGTCTTCCAGTTGATATCT
>LPNX010452311.1:0-55743 GCA_001517045.1 Pseudotsuga menziesii
TCAAAATAAGAAGGAACAGGAAATACAAGCTATTCTTAGGAGAAAAGTATTCCTATTTGGGAAATAAATTGCAAAACCTTTGGAGCAATTTGTAGCACTGCACAACAGTATGGTTCTTCTATGCAATGAAATCCTAAAGCTATGCATGTGAACCTATCCAAACTAATGACTAGATCTGGAGGAATTTTCCTCTTTGGAAGAAGAAGAAAATGCTCAACTGAATCAAAAGCATAGATAGTTGCAAGATGAAAACTTGACCCATGTAGAGAAACTAAGATCAACTGATGAGAGAGAAAAAGTGCTTGAGAATTTGAACCATGTGAGGAAAAACCAAGAAACTGATATATTGTAGTGTTGAACATCAAACCATGTGAGGTAAAATAAGCTCCAAGTGTTAGGAGCAAGTGTCCCGACGAATGCAGAATGTCTCCATCTTTACTACTTCTATGAGGAGATGAGCATGTGATCAATTAGAAAGGTAGAGAAGCCATGGGAAATTAGAGAGTGAATGCTTGAGATCCATAATCTGATATATCTTCAAAAATAACTAATGATACAGAAAATATAATATCAGCAAACTCATGAGAGAAAACTGACATCAAATCCCCGACAACAATTTTGAAAGAGACTTGTTGTACTTGATTTTTCACACCAAAATTGATGAGAATAGCTACAAGCATGACTGAAAAATCTTGAAACTTAAAACCCAGACCAAATAATATAAAATCAGATCCAAGATTGTGCTCCATCGACATGGTAGTTGCACAATTTTCTCCTTCTTCAAAAATATGAGTATTGATGCATTCAATCATGTAGGAATTTCCTAGAAGCTGAAGATCAATGAGAGTGAATGAATCACTCCTAAATTATGATATTTCTTCCAAATTATCCAAAGTATTACTTATCAGAACACCGAAAAAATAATTAGAGATAGATAAATCAAACTTGATTGACTATGTGATGCAAACTCCAAAAGTGTAGGTACCTTATTTTGGTTTTTTTGTGTAATTTCAGGTACAACTTCATATGGATTTGATATTATCAGTTCCTCTTCTTACTCCATCCACAAGATATTTAGGATTGAAGTTGAAGATGATTTCATCTCTAAAGGGACACGGTATCTATTGTACTTGTTAAATATTATTATGAAGATGAGAATGACTGGCTAAACGACAATGATAGAGATTTTGGAACAATACGTCTTTGCCTTTCTCCGATCTCACGCTACCTTATTGATTCAGCTGAATATCCAAAGGATCTCTGGACAAAATTGGATAGAACCTTTGGAAAGAACAATGAGGATCATTATAGAAATTTGGATATCACACCCAGCAACACAAGTGTTCTTTATTCAAAAGTCTCTTCCTCTATTCTCTTTGATGAAGTTTTTCAAGATAAAGAAGAATCAGAATCTTCCACACAGTCAATTTGAATTGAAGAAAGTCTCCTTGGAGTGACTCCCTTTCCCGCTGCTCTGGAATTTTATGAGATCTATAATATCTCATATTCTCATATGTCTGATCCATAAGAAGACATTCAAATATCTTGTATTAAATAAAAACTCTGCTCCCATTCTATGCAAACATTGTCCAGTAATTCCTTTTTAAATTATGTGCAAAGTTTGCCAGTGATTGCTTCAGAAAATGAAAAGGAATTTGATTTCTCTCCCTCTAATGTTGTTGTTGGTGTGCATATAATTAGTAATTTGGATTTTTTTTAAATAATATCATATTGAAGGAGTAATCCATTCACTCTTATTGATCTAGAGCTACCAACAAATTCCTACATGATTTCATGCACCAATACTCATAATTTTGAAGAAGGACAAAATTGTGCATTTACCATCTCGGTGAAGCACACTCTTGGATATGATATGAAACTATATGATATGATATTATTTGGATCTGATCTGATATTATTTTTTTCAATTTTTAAGTTTCAATATCTTTCAGTAATTCTTGTAGCTGTTCTCATCAATTTTGTTGTGAAAAATCAAGTACCGCAAGTCTCCTTCAAAATTGCTCCTAAGGATTTGATGTCATTCCACACTTTTGGATATTATATGAAATTATTTGGATATGATATAATATTATTTGGATCTGATATGATATTATTTGGTTCAAGTTTTAAATTCCAAGAGCCTTCAGTCATGATTGTATCCAGTCTCATCAATTTTGGTGTGACAAATCAAGTACCGCAAGTCTCTTTCAAACTTATTGTTGGGGATTTGATGTTAGTTTCCTATTATGAGTTTGCTGATATTATGTTTTATGAATATTGGCTATTTATGAAGCAATATCAGATTATGGAGCTCAATCATTCTCTCTCCACAGTACTGGGGCTTCTCTACCTTTGTATTTGATCACATGCTCATCTCTTCACAGAACTAGTAAAGACGGAGACATTCTGCATTTGCCTGGACACTTGCTCCTAACACTTGGGGCTGATTTTACCTCACATGGTTTGATGTCCAAGGCTGAAATATATCATTTTATTGGGTGTTCCTCATATGGTTTGAATTCTTAATCACTTTTGATCTCTTATCAGTTGACTTCATTTTCTCTACATGGGTTTAGTTTTCATCTAGCAGTTGTCTATATTTCTGTTTCAGTTGAGCACATTCTTCTTCTTCCAAAGAGGAATATTCCTCCAGACATAGTCATTTAGTTTGGATTCATAGGTTCACATGCATAGTCTCAGGATGCTGCTACACATAAGAACCAATATATTTCGTTTGTTGTTGCATAGTGCTGCAAATTGCAACAAATTTTCACAAAGTTTTATTCAAAACTTGATCCTAATTCTACCTTCTTAGTTTGAGGAGGGGTATTTTTCCCATGAGGTTTTTCCCTGTTTCCTTGGTTATATTAAAAATCTACTTTTTTAAGGTTGTAATGGGTGACCTTTGGTCTTAGTTGCTAGGGCCCAAGTTATCCAAAGTCATGATTAAAGGGGGTGTTAGGATAAATAATCCTCCCTTTGACTAAATCATCCTAGTTTACAACTTACCTAAGTTTCTGACTCCAACATGTGATTGCATAATCAACTGGATCATGCTCCTTCAATTAGGGAGCCTAACTGAGTCTCTTCCTTCAATATAGGAGTAAATATGGGTTGATATGCATGACATATGCACCCTAATCAATTAACTAAAGGTTGTTTCACCTACCTTTCAGTTAAACTAAAGTTTCAAAGGTGCCTTCCTCATCAATTAGCCTATTTTTTGTTAATTTCAGTTAATTGGAGTGATTAAATGCACCTCCACCTACTTTTGGTGACTCGGTTCAGTGTATTTCTATTCATATCACCTAACTAAATTCAAATAGGTTCCCTCACCTACTTGTTGTCCTACAATTGAGTTATATTCAGTTAGACTCAGCCTAAACTGCCTCCGATCAGTTAGAGTCAATTATGTTGGAGTTAGTGGTTAAATTATGTGTTGACTGGTGTCTAACTCATAGCTAAGCCACTCCCATGTATTGAATTCGAATTACCTCTTTGGTATTTGAATTGCATGGCTCTTTATGCCATTGTATTGCATTGTATCACTACGTTTGATTAATGATAAGAAAATATACAGCTGCAACTCCTTATTGTATTGTTTCATGTCATTTCTAAGTAAAATTGATCTGTGAGATCTATTGTAAGTTTATGTATTGATTCATTGATTGTTGTGACTCCAATTTTATATTTGAACCATGTCATGCATGTACTCATAGGATTAGGACCCAATGTTGATTAGTCAAATTCCTTGTCATCCAATCCTTTGGGGCTCTAGGATGTCTCAAGTTCAAGTCCAAGTGTTGGAAAATGGGTATATATGCAATATCTGGTGTTATTTTCAACAAGTTGGTTAGGCCCCAATGTAGCAAAAGGGCCCTATATCCACTAAAAATGTATAACCCCTCAAGTGGCAGCTAATGGGTCATTGATGATTTCCTAAGGGGTTGATACCAACAAAAATGCAGAGGTTAAACCTTGAATGTGAAAAAATAAAAAAGAGGGGGGTGTTTCTCATACATCAATTTGGTGTCTCACTAGGCTACGAATGGCACCAAATTGATGTTAGATACCTTTCCCTTGTTTGTGGGACACACTTTGCTCCCCATGTCCCACAAATAAGGGGGTCTCACCAAATTGATTATGAGACCCCCTTGTTTGTGGGATAGTTGGTAATAATATTAATAATGTAATTTTTAATTTCATGACCTAGCTAGACAATAATGTCTATGCTTCTCCCTTTTTATGCCTTGTGTTTGTCTCAAATTGTTTTACATTTTAGCTCATTTTAAAAATTTGTAACAACTGATTTTATAATATATAAATGTGATAGAATTATGTCTATGTTAATTGTATCATAAATTATCTTTCCATACTAAGACTTTTTAAAAATATAAATATCATTGAAATACTTAACAATTATTTTATACTTGTACTTGAGTATTTAAATAATATTTATATTTATATTTAATGATCACACCTTCAATTAAAATAAATACATGTTGGCTTCTAAACCATGTCATATATGTACTCATAGGAGTAGGAAATTTAGAGAGATATGTAAACACACCATATATAATAAATGGAGGATGAAATGAATCTCACAAGATGCTCAAATATAGCCTCCACAAGCATTAAACATCATAGTATGGGAAGGAAGACTAGAATTACTAAGAGATTCGAACACCGAACTCTTCATTCACTACAAGAGCTTGAACTTGAATGGGATTATCTTCAAACAAATTTTAAAAATATACATAAATGGATTAAATATATTACTATCAATATATGACTGGAAAGAAGTCGTGGCACAACTCCCTACTAAGAATAAGGGAACATCTCCAAATTCAAAGAAGTTGATAGCTCTCAATTCAATATTGAAACTAGAGAAATATGTGAGTGTGGTGTGCTACTCTTATTTTATAAGCTAATTGGGAATATTCATACATTGAATGTGGTCACCTCATCATTAATGCGTCCTCATTGACTTCTTTTAGCATCTATGCTTTTACCTTCTTCTTTTTTCTTGCTTTATTTCCTTTTTTCTTTGTATCGCTTTTCTACTTTTGGGAACTTGTTTCCTTTCCTGGATTTTCTCTTGTTTCCTGCTTTTTTAGTTCTTTTCACTACTTTTCTTTTTCTTTCTTCTTTTATGTACTTTCATTTCTTTTCGTATGATTTCTACTTTTCTAATTTTCCTACTTTTGGCTTGCCATCCATCTTTTTAGATGGCTACAGAAATCGAAGTTATCTTGGCTCAAAATACAGGTCTGAAAGGTAAATCCTTCAAAAGTGAGATCCTGCATCTTGGTTTGGATAACGAAACTAAAAGGGTGAACGATCGATTTTCCTTGATCATTGGAACAGTTTCACTTGAGGGGCCCAAATTGTTGATTCACTTATGCATATACGAGGGTGGGTCCGTTTCTTTATCTAGTATAGACCGTGGCTTCTAACAGCATGCACGCCATTGGTTTGACAAAATGCCTTGACTTTCTTACAAACAAAAAAATGCACAACTTCTTGTTTTTTCTTTAAACTTTAATTTATTCTATTTTTGTGTTTTCCATCAGTTCATAGGATTGACGCTTCGTGCTAGGATATAGCTCTCTCGAACATCCATTCCCTACAGATGAGAGTATGAATCTCGACAAGAATGAGAAAGATACGATCTTCAAGCTGCATAGCCCCATTCTATGTTCGAAGTGATTTTCTAAGGAGGGAGTTTAAACTAACCCACATTCAACAGTTTTGAATGGATATGTTCCCTGTAATGAAAGTCCATACAATAAGGAAAACATGATAAACATAGCTCATACATCTAGGAAATAAGATCTGACTAAGACTTTGCATTTTATTAATTTTACTCTCCCTTTGGTTGAGGAACGTGCACTCAACTAAAATGGACAGCCATTGGAAGGTCGAGGGAAGTCCTAAATGCGTCGAATCACCACTTACATCAGCTGGGTGGACACATTCTCAACTCTTTTGCAAATTATTTCTTGCACTGTCTTTGTTAAATTTTTCTCGCGAGTTCAATTTACTGGATTGATTATCTCAAAAGATAACATAGAGCCTTGTGACCTTGAAACTAGCCCAATTCGAAAACTGGTATTTTAGGTTATCTTGGTTATGCTGTCTATAAGTCAATGGATCTCCTAGAAGAACAATTGTTGGGATTTTTGTTTTAACACAAGAGGAGATGGGATTTTTGTTTATACTAGTATAGACAGTTGAAGACAAAACCAACCTAAAAAGAAGATCTTTACTTGTGTTAAAAAGACAACCAAAGGTGTGGGAAACCAATCTGGGGACTTTCAGAAATTTCAGAAAGCATTATATGTGTTGTAGTAAAATATTTTTCCTCTGATCTCATGGTAAGTAAAGTACACCTCATGTTTTTACGCTTTAGAATTCTTTTATTATAATTTAGTTGCATTTGATTGTGTTGTATGTTCTTCTTTATGGTTCTTGGTTCTATACTTCTTAGTAAAGAATCTATCATTTTGACACCTTGAAGTTAAACAAGATGTTGAATATGTATTTGATTTTACCTTGAATATTTGGGGTTTTACTTTTATTCTACTAAGGTTAGTAGGTTGAAGTTTCCAACCATTGTGACAAGTCATATTACATGCAGTTTTGTTAGAGTTGTACATATTTTGTAGCCTTATCAATATGGACATAAATGAATATCTGGGCCCTTTATCTTGTCATCGAAATTAATCTTGATTCCTTTACTATTTTGTCGATGTTTTTTTCCTTTCCACATTCATTCCTTATTCAAGAATCTGTCATGCTCAAGCCTTCAAGTTTAACATAGAGTTATGATATTCCATCTTACATACAAGATATGGAGGTTTCCTCTACGAAATCAACAAGGTGGAAGTTCTTGGAAATTGTATGAGTGTCACACGATAGAAATCCTGACCCGAATGATATATTTTGGGGCCTTCTATCTCGTTATGGCTACTCAATTATTTCTACTAGATCCTGTTGTGCATCCTATTAGCATTTTCTTTTTGTTTGTTCTTTAATTATACATAATTTTTTGGGATAACTTTGCCTCTTCTAAACTGCAAGAGTGTCCCATTTCCTTTCATCTTCCTTAATGCATAAATTAAAGGTACAAAGTTCATATTACTATCTAATTTAAAAGAAATATAGAAACCCTACATCATAGACAACTAATTTTAACAAGAATGGTTATATTACATCTTACCTACAAGATATAGAGGTTTCCTACTGAATGTTTTTAGCCATTGGAACAAGTTGAATTCTAGGAAATTTTATCAGTGGCACTTGCATAAATCCTAACCCAACCTGTGGATGTTGGAATCAGTGAATAGTTGGGGACCTTATATCATTATAGAAAATGATCACTTGCGAATCATGTTGTCACTTCCATTAGCATTCACCTACTATTATGATTTGTCTTCAACACCAATCTTCCAAAAGTTAGATTTGTGATCACTCACTACCACCCTAGTTGCAGTGTAGAAACATCCAAATTTGTGAGGTGCTTGAAGGGCTCAAACCCTTGGCAGGTTTTTAGATACAAAATGTTTTAGGAATAACATACTTATAATATTCATGGCCTTTGCATCTTTGTGACATTGGTTCCTCTACTTAGTTGTTCAAATTTTGAGAGCAGTTTATTTTAAAGGGAATATGGTTTGTGTGGATTTTTTGTGTCTAAATTTGTGAATTGGAACTTTTGCAATAATAGATGTGGTTTGCACCAAGATCTATGATCTATCTGGATCTAGAAGATTCAATATTGTTGTGTTGTGATAATTCCATATTATTAAGGTCTTAGATTGAGCAAGAAAAACATCTTCGTTCTTAAAGACTTGTGTAATTCTAATTCCATATCATAGTTGGAATGGAGGTTGTTAACTCATTAGAATTATTTTCTTACATCAGATAGAGTCTCGATTTAAGGGTATTAAAGAATCAATCTAAAATTAGTGGTATAAGATTAATATTCAAATGTCTGGTCCAATTTGGAGGGAATCGTGAAGGTCCTTTGATGAGCAAATCCAGAGATATGATTAAAAAAATTGTATTCCTTGTAGTGTAAAAGGGTTGCACTGACACCAACTTTGAATGATAGGAAGGCTTTGTGCATGGATATTTAGTGGATCCAAAGACTTCAATGTATGGTATTCTGTATAGAAAAATGTGGCTTTGTGGATGGTGAGTGTTGAGTATGTGGTAAAACAAGCTCTCTCAAGCACATTTTGTGGGAATGCAAATAGCAAGAGGTTGTTGGCAGAAGGTTCATAGGAAAAGTACTTCTATCTTTTAAGTGAATGTACATTGGTAGGATGCATCCATGGGTGAGTTTGAACAATTGATTATTTCAGTTTTCATGGGTATTCAAGTTTGTCTTAAATTTAATGCTTTGTTCATTGAGGTTAGTTTTTTTACTTCCTCCCATGGGATTTGGTGGGAAGAGGTACATTTTCATCTCCAGGAGAAGTGTTTTCTTTTGGATAGCGATTTGAAGGATGTTGATGTCTTTGAAATTACATGTTTGGATATTGTATCAATGTTATAGTGTTGAGGATGATGTCTTAATTCTTTTTGTATGTATTTTCATATTTTACATTTTTGTACATGTAGTATGATTAATATAAAGCATATTTTCTAAAACCGTTTCATGTCTAATACTGACAAGCCTTCAAGGGAATCTTTGATATCTTAAATCCTGTAAGGATTCTACATGAATTTTATGAAATGCTCATCTTTGGTTTCTCCTTTAGTAATAATTTCTTTTGGAACATCATTTCTCATCTCTTGCTTCCATACAATTTGAGGCATGGATGTAAGAGATTTGATATAAGGGTGACGTTGATTTCAACATATTGCAATGGATTATCCTCAGAAATAATATACCAAATTTAATGGATAACTAACCATAAATTTAAATCCCGGTTTTTTAAACCTTATATCATTCTGTCTTTTTTTCATTATCATTTTCTTATTCTTTTCTTCTGATCAAAGTGTGTTTATTGTTTGTTGATTCTTTTGGAAATTTTTTCTAATCAAGGTATTTCTTCAAAATGTAAGGAAATATCCAATTATATATTGCCACAATTGGTTGTCTAGAATCATCAAATACATAAGTGTACCATCCGTTGACCCCGTAGACAACTAAATGGATAAGAGAGAGTCATATGTCAAACTCATCCTCTAAATCCATAATGGAGGAACCCTTAAACCTAGATTCTTGGATTCACCTTGGAATTTCGTAAGATCCATTTCCCATACATTTCAGGGAAATATATGGGTTTTTGGGACAATTGAGGATAAAAACTGATGTCCATTGACAACTTAGTGATAAATACCCATTGAAATATACTTTCTAGTTACATATGTACATGCGGAACCCTCTACATAAATGAGTGTGTTCATATTTTCCATAAATATGCACATTTAAATTTATGTCTTGATTGGACTCCTTTTCACATTGTACCTCAAAACTTGCAAGAGAGGGTTTTGTAGAATCAACCATACCTTCTAAAGAAAAACCATTTGGAGTTTGTTTTGTATCATTATGAATAGTTGTCGGTGGGTTTACGACGTGTTGAACCCAATTATGAGTGACATCATCTTCCCTTCCCTTGCATTGTATTTCACATAATCTGTGTGATTGGCCTCATTGAAAAATCAAATAGGATGAACAAATTTTATGGTATAACTTGGGGAGGGATTATCCTCTTGATTGAAATCAAAGTCCATTCGAGCTATGATTTCTGCTCTTACCTTTTTAGGAGTCAGTTCATCCTACCTTGATAGAACCATTTTTTTCTTTTTTTATCTCTAGATCCATTAGGAGTCTTAGTAATCTCTTTGCATAATCATTCCAATAGCCCAGAAATGAGAAATGAAAACTTTATTTTAATATATGGCCATACTGTCAACATATTGAACCTGAAAAGGATATTTTGGTTTTCGATGATCTAGGTGATAGCCTATTTTCCATTGAATATGGAAACACCAGGTACTTATTGTTAAGAAAACAAGACTATATTATAAAATCCAGTAAACAATAATGTGTTGCATGGTATTAAATAATTTTAGAATAATGTTGGCAATTATTTTCAATGGGTTTATAGTTTATTATAGTAAAACACTATGAAATTTAAACTGTAAAGTTAAAATTAAGGTGCGATAAAAAATCATTTACAATTCTTAGAATCTGAACATCAAAATTCCAACAATGAATAAGATATGTTGCTTGTATTTATAGAGCATCTCCAAATAATAGGTTTAATATGAGTAAGGTGTGATGTATTTGGATTTTGTAGGAAAGTTTCTAAGCCTATTTTCTTAAAATATGTTAAAATCAATTTATATCTAAATTTTAGTTAGTCCCAAGGGTTAGCTCAGGTGTTCATGAGCTAGATGTGAGATCTCTCTCCCCAAAGTTGGGCAGGTCATGGGTTTGACTCTCTTGATCTCTGCATTTTTAGGATTTGTAGTTAGCGAAGATTTTTTACCTTATTTACCATCCATGGATCACAGGGAAGTACTTGGAGGGTTTTTCATGATTCATTCCATTGGAAAGAAAAAACTAAATTTTAGAATTCTTTTATTCTATTGGGCCTCAACCTAGACCCAATTTTCCACGTCACAAAAAATTCTTGTAATTTCAATTTAATCTTAACATAAATCTTCGTTTCCTGAGGGTTTCATGGTGACATGAAGGATTGAACTAGTCTTCCATCTCTTGCCAACATAATCTGTCTGTGCTCTACTCCTGAGTTCTGCATTGATGTAGCTTGAGATCCTCACTCCCAATCAACCACTGAATGTGATGATGGTGAATGCCAAGATGTTATAAAGACTCTCTTTTGATACCCAAAATTTTTATTATAATCTCTTTTGTGTGTCCCACATGCCCCTCTTATTTGTACTATAAAAGTAAATAATTGATGTTGCCACAAAGTGAGAGATAAAGTTGATTACATGGTTTACAATTGTTTCTTTTTTTGGTAAATAAAATATATGTGGTATGATTCACATGAGATGGATGATATGTTTTTCTTGTATAGCCTTTTATGTCAATCATTTTCATTTTTTAGCTATTGGTGAATTTTACAAGTGGCTGGTATAAACCGGCTTTCTCAATATAAATCTAGTTAGTTAATCTGACATGTTGCACCTATGGTGGAATCTTTCAAATTAAGTACTTTTAAAAGTAATTTACATATATATTCATCCAATAATGAATCATGCTAAACCATGATTCTTATTGAAGGGTGTTTGTTCTATTAATACCTAGAATAATGTGCCTATTAAAAATGAAATCTTTCATTAATATTTGATAAGCTTCCATATTCAGATAGAGCTAGAAATACAGTTTTTGGTTAGGAACATCATTCATGTCGCATTTCCATTATTTTAGTTGTCTTGTTCACTTTCCTTTGTCATAAGATATTATCTACCTACTTTTCTTGCATTATACATAATATGCATGAATACACATGCAATATCCAAACTCTTAATATGGTAAAAAATTTCCTAAGGGTATTTTTTTTCTACCATTGTCTAATTTTGTTTTACATAGTATGGTGTATAATTGTTTTGGCACCTTATGCATTTTTGGAGTGAATTTTTACCTACATTCGCATGTGATTGGAAACACTGTGAACTAATGATGTTTCTATTTTTCATTAGGACTAAGAGACTGCAAGAGTAATAGGATCACATTCATACAATACCCTTATGGAAAAGCTTGTAGCATTGGATGCGGTAAAAATGCAGCAGTTTCTTGCTAGAGTTTTTGAAGAATATTAGATTGATTTTGTTGCTACCACCACTGCAAATTTAGGGGTTCCTTATCCATCCCTTTCAAGAAGAATATCATTTTATGGCTCTCTCATTTAAACCCCTAATGACTGTAGGGAAAGGAAGAGTGATGAATAGGAAGTTGACTAACTTATGAAATCATTGAAATTATCAAAACTCAATTCAATAATTGGTGCTACACCTAATACTGATACTAGTTTTTCTTCTATTTCACTTCAAAATATGAATTCTTAGAGACCACCATGTCAAATTTTGTTTGAATCATCATAACATAACATTGAGGATGCAGATCATGCAAGTCATATGGATGAAGTCAATGAAATGGATGGTGAAACATATATTATTGGTAAGAGCAGGGTTACTTCTTTCAGTTACTTGAATGAATTAAATATATCATCTACTAATGTGCTTGATCAAATTCTTATTGAAGAGATATTGATTGGGAGAACAGGAGATGATGAAAATTTTGTAAAATATAAAGATGAGGTAGCAGTTGAAAATGCAATTTTGGATGCACAATTTTTGTTCCCACAAAGTTAAAATGCCTCTTCTAAAATTCATGCTGATCTATGTACTACAAAAGAGACTTCCAAAATTCAGCAAGTAGTGGAAAGAAGTTCTTTCCAAGAAACGTCAACAAGTGTAGTTCATTGTAAGCCAATAGAGGGTCTGGGGGGATTTGTTTATACCATTTCCCTTTTTGTGATTTTGTTCCACTCTCTGACATTAAGGAAGATCCAATTGATACCTCAGAATATGTTAGTTTAAGTTTAGAGGGTAGTGAGCCTATTTATGAAGGGTAGGAATGTATTCTAGTGGATCATGCTCCTTAGATGTATGAAAGTCGAGAGAGCCTTTATATGAAGGTGAAATGGTTTTAACATAGTAGGATGACAAACGAGCAATATTACAAAGTTCAAGGTTGGGATCTAGAGATGAAATTTCAATTCAGGAATAGGAAGAATCTCTGAGTGCAACGGATAGAGAAGGTAAATATGTTCCCTGTAAATTGTCTATGGTATACTAATGTCAAAATATTGGTATTAGGGAAGTTTTGTGTTTATTTATGGAATTGTAAATGAGGACTTAAATGTATGAACACTCATTCAAATTTTTTTGAGAAGTAATGCCAATCAATTGAAAGTTTTTGGGTAACCTAATTGTGCATACTATTTTGTTGTGTATTTTTATATGAATTTTGTGTAGCTTTTAAATTTTGAATTTGCAAAAAATTCACATGCAATATATTTTGGTAGGATGTTTTGTCTACAAGAAGGATTGAATGACTACGAAATCTATGTTTTGAATGACTACGAACTTTGTGTTTTTTACTATAACAACCACTTTAGTATAATGTTTAAGGCCGTTGGCTTATTAATAGTTTTTTTATTTTTCCATTTATTTTGTTTTGAAGGGTATATGTTCATTATTCAATTCCCATAGACAGATTTATTAAGTCAATTTGAGTGTGTTATGGTTTTAACATTTTCTTAATTTACTGCTCAAGGGGGATCTATAATTACTATAATAGATCAAGATTATACAAATCAACCCGATTTGGTGTGGGAAAAACTTAATGAGGTATTGTGTTAGTATTTATTGTTGTCGTATTTTCTCAATCCTAATATTTCTTGAGATTGTATCATTTTTTTGTTTACTAGCGTTATTGATCTAAGAAAGTCATTTTCATTGTTTCTGGTAGCTATAATGTGTTTGATTGCTTTGAGCTTGATGTGCAAAAAAAATCCACTTTCTTAGGATAACATTTTCAATGGTAACCAATTTGGTTGATTTGCTTACTATAATTTTTAATTTATCCAACGTTAACCATTGTTGCTGACTATATTATATGTGGGTTGTATTACTACTGTTGTTATTTATTGCCCTTGGATGCTTCAACTTTAAAACAAGGACCTTTGGGTATGTTAAGTTGAAAGAAATGAAAATTATGTTATTTATGTTACCGCATTGTTTTCTCCTTTACGTATGCTAGTTTAACTTGTTCATTAATTTATTACTATTGGTGTTATTTATTGTCCTTGGATGCTTCAACCTTAACACAGGGACATTTGGGAGTGTTAAGTTGAAATAAATGAAAATTATGTTATATATGTTACCATATTGTTTTCTCCTTTATGTATGCTACTTTAACTTGTTCATTAATTTATTACTACTGTTGTTATTTATTTTCCTTGGATGATTCAACTTTAACACAATGAACTTTGGGAGTGTTAAGTTGAAAGAAATGAAAATTATGTTATATATATTGTATTGCAGTCACTCGAAGTGTTTCATAGCTTGCACCTTCCTTATACGGTGTGTTGGGGCCTGGAAATTCGCAGGTGACAACAGGAAGGGATTCTCCCCAATCAACGTTCCCAACTAGCCCGTTGACTATTTGGTATAGAGAATTTGTCCGGTTTACGGTCCGACTACCGTAGGTCAAAGTAACACAACAAAGGGCTTTACCGGTTGCGGCCCGGTCCACCGTGTTTTTGGTATTTTTTTGACTTAATATATGATATGCAAGTGCCTAACTAACAATGCAGGGTGCTAAAGATGCAAGGAATAGTCACAATGTGATGCGCAGGTTCTTACCTCTCGTCTTAAGGTTCACAAGCACCCAAAACACGTACAACACAAAAAATAAACTAACTACCTAAACTATCCCTAGGGAGCAGAGTTATCATTCATTGGTGAGTAATACATTTTGTACGTGCATTATGAAGAATTACAGATAGCTGATACTTCATTCAAGACACATGAACAATTACAGATATTTAAACAACCAGATAGCCGATTATTTTATGAACAACATTTATTACTCACAGTGGAAGACATCCCAAAAGATACTAAAGAACACTCAACGAGAACATAGGTTCAGGAAGTTAAATACTCTCACAGTAAATGACACACAGCTGAAAATGAAATATTTCCTCTTAAACATTATTCATTTAGTTGCATTGATACATTCCACATTTCGCTCTCTCCAGCAGGAAAAAGTTGCACTTTCTGACTGTAAAACGAAGTAGTTCCTCTTACAAGCAAAAGAGTTTACAATTTTTTTAGGGAAAAAGCCCCTGTAACTTCCCCCTTTCCAGTATTTAAACAAACAATAAATCGTTTGGGTTTCCCCCCCCGCATGACCTTTCGGTCTCCCCTGCATTTTGTATTTTTCTGAGTTGTCTGTATGCACTCATGATTCTTTTAGTAACGGACCAGCAGTTAGGTTCGTGCCTTTAGCATTATTGACTTTGTATTCAGCTTCGAGGGCCCTTTCAGTGATTTGGTCGGTGTCGTTTTGATTTTTTTCTAAACTTTCCTTCTACGTCTTCATGCATCAGCTCCTTACGCACAACTGCAATTAACCCACGTGTATTATCCATTTGGGACTTTGCTATGAAATAGAGCGGCGGATTATACAAACTGAAATGACTTCTCCACAAAAAAAAACGGCCTGGTGCACCACAGCGGAAGTCGAAAGGATACTGACATCGGAAGTCAAAGGCTTGGCTCAGCCGCAACGGCGGGAAGAAAAAGAAGACTAAGAGGCACGATTCCAAGCTATGGGCGGGAAAAATCCATCGGAGATCAGGTGACTTTTATGTCGGACGGAAAATGGACTTCCCAGCCATAACGGCGGAAAGACAAGCACTAAAATGATGCAAAATGCGGGTGGGAGAGGGCTTAATCGGACATTGGAAGACATTCGAATCGGAAGCTTTCCCAGCCGCAACGGCGGAAGGGTAAAAGCTATGGGAAAGCGATCGAAGACACATACGAATCGGACGTTGGAGCGATTCGGACTTCGGACGCTAAACCGCTTTGGGAGCCGCAATGTCAGAGGGAAAAAGAACAAAAGCAACCACTTTGACAGAAAAATTAAGTGTTCGAAAGCCTTTAAAAAATCAACAACAGTCAAGGACTATTTCATTTCCAAACGATGGCCTATCAAAGACAACTGGCAAGACTCAACCCAACTATGCGACTCGTTGCAAAAAATTCAAGCACAAACAAATTCTGGGAGCAGGCTATATGTAAATTGTTCAAAACATCCAGACTTAAAGCATGACCGAAGAAACATTAAGGATGAAACAACCTGAAGCGATATTTAGTTATGAGGAGGGGCCCAAAATTTAAGATATTTGGGGAGAAAAGTTGCAATAGAAACAACTGGCGATTACCTGGTGAACCTATATCTCTGGGCAATTAATATTTGAGTGACAGACTGTCTAACAGCAAATGCATCCTTTTGAATTCTTCTAGCTATCTGGATTTCTCGAATGCCGACAGTGTGTACCTTCAATCATTGATAATAGTCCAATTTGGGAAAGTGGAAACCAAGATTTTCAAGTCCTAATAACTCTGTCGAGGCCAGAAGATGAATCTCATTATTACCTTTGTGTTCAGGTGGCTGATAGCTTTGGACACCACAGGATTGTAGCATATGGTAAACAGAAATATTCGTATGTTCCTCATTCCCATGCCATTTTAGTATCTTTTGTACTTTTGGACTTTTCTCCCTTTTCTTATGAGTCCTCCTGAATGCCCTGTCTTACTGAATTTTATTTCAGGATCCTCTATCCCATAGTGTCCTTTTGTGTGAGTGGTATACTTAAGTTTCAGCTCACGGACGGAGAGGATCTTTAGGCAACTTAGTACTCATGATTCAGCACCTGCTTTGATTTATGATGCTTTCCTAAGAGTTTTTTGACTCTTTATTTTCCTATTGGCATTGGTTTCTTGGCATGAGATCATTTATATTCAATATACTGTTCACCTTGCTCCTTTCCATGGGTCCTCGGCTGTCACTCCTTAGGACACTTTAAGTGTGACGTGGATGGAGCCCGAACATAGTGTTCCAGACTCTTTGAATCTAGTTTATTACACAGGGATTAAGCAGGACTTCAATGCACACAGAATTATTCGAGAAAACGACTAAGCTGGAAGAAAATCTTTAATATAAATAGCAACCCAAAGTCTGATCACTAAATTTTTTATCACTCCCAAAAATTCTGATGTTCCCCATGCAACTGCAGGTTCGTCCCCTTTATTGAAAACAAGAAAAAATCAAACTAAAGAAAACTGAAAAACATGACTCAACAGACTACCAGACGGATTATTTACATACAATACAGAAGAAATCAAACAACTCAGGAAAAATAAGGCTTGAGAAGCAAACCATTTACCAGTAGGTTCTCCTCCCACCCCTGCAGATCTTGCAACTTGTAAGTAGAAGGACCAAGCTTGGCTACAATCTGAAAGGGGCCTACCCACAACTGCTGGAATTCGGTATGCTTTCCCTTCTCATCATGGGGGTGGTCCCATTTGAGGACTAAGTCTCCTACTTCTAGCTTCTTCTGCTTTCAGGAGATTATATTTTCTTATCTGTAAAACTTCATCATCAGACCCTCTAGACTCTTGAGCTAGTATGGAAGATGGTAGCATGATGTTGGGAGGAATAATGGCTTCTTTTCCATAGACAAGGGTATAAGGAGACACTCCTATTGCAGACTTGGGGGTGACTCTATCGGCCCACAGGGCATTTGGTAGTGCTGAGTGCCAACTCCTTTGGTTTTCTATTACAGTCTTCTTTAGGATTCTAATCAGATTCTTATTAGAGGATTCAACCCTGCCATTCCCTTGTGGATAGTAGTTAGCAGAATAATGTAATTTTATTCCTTTATCATGAGAAAAAGCAGTTAATTTAATTGATGAAAAGTATTTAGCATTATCAAAAACTAACGAAATTCGAACTCCAAACCTGGTCATGATATGATCTTGCAGAAAGCTGATGACTTCGTCTTCATTTATCTTGTGTAGCGGGACAGCTTCGACCCAGCGAGTGAAATAATTAGTTGCAGTCAGAATTTATTTGTGTTGGAGAGAAGAATTCGGTTTTATTTCTCCAATAATATCCAGCCCCCATTGCTCGAATGGTTCCATGATCATCACAGGCTTTAGCGGTGCTGCTGCTTTAGGCTGTCTCCCACTACACCTTTGGCAAATATCACACTTCCTGACATGTGCGTGTGCGTCTCTAAAGAGTGTAGGCCAGTAGTAACCTGCCCTGAGGATTTTGTGGTCTATGGTATCCCCTGAATAATGTCCTCCAGCAGGACCATCATGTAATTCTGACATTACTTTCTTTGCATCTTCTTTTTCTAAGCATCTGAGGAGAACCCCGTCATAATTCCTTCTGAATAATACTCCTTCAACAAGTTGATAGGAGGCCAATTTAAGACGTAGCGCTCTTCTTTGCTTGGAATTCCAATGTTCTGGCAACATCCCTGACTGCAAGTAATGTACAAGGTCTCTATACCAAGACTCAGGAGCTGTAAACAAAGGACACACATTCATTACATGTATTTCGGCCTCATCCTCCCATGCTTGCTCTTCATTGTTCCCACTTTCAGTCATCAGCTTACACAATCCTTTTCCTTTAACTATAGAGGCTGGTTTGAATTCAAGGTCGTATTCTTGAAGAGCTGTTACCCAGTTTCCCCTTCTTTCTCCTAACTCTTTCTGTATGAGAAGGGATCTTACAGCTGGGTAGGGGACTATTACCTTGGTTCGATTTTTTAATATATAAGGCTTGAATTGCTTCACTGCCTTAAATACTGCGTAAGCCTGCTTATCAATGGTTGGGTAGTTTAATTCAGCCCCTTGTAGACCAGTACTCATTAAGGAGATTGGGAATTCATCCCCCCTTTCTTCCTTTTGGGTGAGCATAGCTTACAGTGAATCATCGGATGCAAAAGTATATAAAATAAAGTCTTTATCGAAATCTGGACTTTTCAAGGAGGGTGCGTGTGCAACAACAGTCTTAATTTTACTGAAAGAATTCTTCTCAAGTTCAGTCCACTTGAATTGAGCATTCTGCTTGACCATCTGTTGCAGCATCTTAACAGTCTGAGCAAATTTAGGCACAAACCTTCGTACAAAATTAATGGTTCCCATAAATGATTGCATTCCTTTTTTTATTATGGGGCAAGGGGATTTGTTCAATAGCCTTAATTTTTTTGGATCAATGGAGATCCCTTGCTTTGAAACTATGTGACCCAGCAACTTTCCTTCCGTGATAGCGAACACACATTTCTTAGGATTGAGGGAGATGCCATATTTCCGGCATCGTTCGAAAATTTGCTTTAAGTGAAACGTGTGCTCTTCTCTTTTCTTTGAGAATATTGTAATGTCATCCACGTATACTACCGCACTTTTTCCAATCAATCCGTGGAAAGCTATGAACATAGCCCTCTGAAATGTCACTCCAGCATTAATCATCCCAAAAGGCATCCTTCTATAGGCAAAAGTTCCCCATTTGGTTCTGAACGTTGTCTTTAATCTGTCTTCTTCGGCTACTAATACTTGATTGTAGCCAGAGAAACCATCTAATAATGAAAACAATTCAGAACCTGAAACCATCTGTAGCAGCTGCTCCATGGGTGGCACAGGATAGTTATCTTTATCTGATGCACGGTTTAAGTTCCTGAAATCCACGCAGAGTCTGATTTCTCCAGACTTTTTCCTTACCGGTACTAGATTTGATACCCACTCAGAGTGTCTGACTTTGAATATGATTCTTGCATCCAATAACTTCTTCACTTCACTTTGAATCAGTGGTTCCAATTTCGGATGCATTTTCCTCAAAGGTTGCTAATATGGCTTGATGCCTGCTTTAATGGGGACGACATGCTTGATGATGCCGGTGTCATACGTTTTCAAATCTTCGTACGTCCATGCAAAAAAATCTTTATATTGTTTAAATAGACTGATGAATTTGTCTCTTTCTGTTGGCGAACAGCATTTGCCGAGATTCACGAACTTAGGATTTGTTTCAGTCCCTAAATTAATCAACTCAAACTATAGAGATAAGCTGTGGGTCTTCACGTTGGGTGGTCTTCTGAATTTTTCATTTAAATCGAACATTTTTTCCAACGTTCTGACTCCTTTAGGAATGAAATTATCGTATTTCATCTCATCCTGATGCTCTTCGTCGTCTATGATCACTCCTTTAAACACCTCATCATTCGTTAAACATTATATGATCTGCCGGTCATCATCAAACACTCGTAGGTTCGTAATCATATCAGGTACAGAGGGCCTGAAAAGCAGTTCGACAGAACATCGATTGTTAGTGGGTACGAGTCTAGCGGCTGATGTGGCCAACAGATCAGCAGTTGCATTTTTAATTCTTGGAATTGAAATAATGTTAAATGCATTAAAATATTTCAGCAAATCCCATACCTCATTCTGGTAAGCCTTTAAGTGAGGAGAGATACAATGTATTTGATTCCGAATTTGTTTTACAATAATTTCAGAATCCCCAAAAACTTCTAGATTACTTACCTTTAATTCAATTGCCTTCTTTAGTCCTTGCACCAGTGCTTCGTACTCAGCAGTATTATTAGTACACTCAAACTCTAATCTACATGAAAGGAAATGTTTATTCTTCTGTGGGTCAATCAGGACACAGCTAGCCCCTGACCCTTCTAATGTCTTAGAGCCATCAAAAAATAAAGTCCAAAAATTACTAACTACTGAAAATGAATCTACTCCTACTGCTAAGTCTACTATTTTACAGTCAATCTCATCAGCCTGTGAAAATCGAAGGATATCAGGCTGGGTATCAGATGTGTTGCTGGCTTCTTCTGCTTGGTAATTACCTGGTTCCAACTTAATAAAATAGTTTCCCAAGACAGAATCCATAGGTTCATTCTTCTCTTCAAGTCGGGTAACATTGTACTTCATGTGAGGCTCCCTCAAAATCTTAATCTGGTTCAGAATTCCTTTGTATGGAAACCACAGATGTGACCAGTCAGAAGCGAAATATCCATTAAGTTTGGCCGACCAATCTCTGCTTAGGATAAGGCAGTACGCATCTGGTATATTAGCCACCATGATATTAATGACCTGGCATAATTTATCGTTTGAATCCAGGCGAACTAGGACATCTTCCATCTCACCAATTACCTTCACATCTATCCTGTCCAACTGAACCACTCTCCACGGGGATGGCTTAGGCTGCCCATTGATTCTTTTATAAACAGATATCAGCATGACATTAATAGTTGCCCCTGAATCTACCAGGCAATTATGTACATTGTATTTAAAGATTTCAAAAGTAAGGAGGAAAGGTGGGTGCTTGTGCTTGGACTTACCTCCACTGTTGTTCTCACCAATCTCTTCTTCTTCTTCTGGTTCATTGTTAGTGGGCGTCTTCTCATTTGATGTTTCAAGGGGTCTCAACAGCCTTTCTTTTTGCTGCGGCACTTTGCACATCTCGAATAGTGGAACATTCGCCTTTATCTTCTTTAAATCCTCCACAATGTCATAATCCATCTGCTATTCCATGGGATGAGGCCTATCAGCATTCTCCTTACCTTCATTCGGCTTGGCCGTTGTATCATTCTGTCTAGGACTTTGACTGGTAATAGTGAATTCTGGAATTTTATCAGCCAAGGAGTTATTTTGAAATTTCTTCTTAATATTTCTCTGTAACCTTTTAATCTTTGGGAGTATAAGACTGTCTTCTTTAACTGACCCTTGGCTCTTGGTGGCTACGTTGGTTTCCACAACGTCCTTACACCCCTGAGTCTTTTCTTCTTCAGCATCAAATAGTGAGACAGAATTCCATAAAGCCATGGTTTCCTCTTCCTGTTCTTTAGTAGACGTAGAGGTAGAGTTTTCCTTTCCTTCTTCATTTCCCTCTTCTGTCAATCTAGAATCTAACTGCTGATTCATGACCAATGTCATCGAATTTATCCACTGCGGACAATTCTTCTCAGAGTGTGGCTGTTGGTGGAACATGCAAAAATTATCCAAGCCTGCCTCTGTTAAATTCATAGATGCAGTATTGTGCGGAGGAGGTTGAGACTGGTGGTTATCTTCTCTTTTCTTATAATATGGCTTATAAAACTTTTGTGCTTCCTTTTCTTTCTCCATATCTATGATTTTATTGGAAAGCTTCTGCATCATTTTGGCCATATTTTCCAAATCTGGAGACGTTTCTTCTTTAGGCTTAGTAAACAATAAGGCTTTTCTTCTGGTACCCTTTTCTCCAGATTGTTCTGGATAGTCTTCAATGCTCTCTCTTTCAGCTTCCACCACTTCTGCTTCTTCATAGGTTTCTGTCAAAGTAGGCTTGGCCCTACCTTTGGCAAACATGGACAAATCAGGGCCTAAAGCTGAAGTATAGTATTCAATAAGAACTTTGTCTGAAGGCTTATCTGTTTCAGAGAAGTTCTTGAGATATGCTACAAACCTTTGAGTGAAACTGTGCACCTTTTCTTTTCTTTCTTTCTTCAACGCGCACAGCCCTTTCATGAAAGCTGCATGAGTTTTCTGAGTTGCATACTTACTTCTGAAAATTCTTTCGAAGGTATCCCAATCAGGGATAGAGTTAGCAGGAAATCCAAAGTACCATGACGCTGCAGCTCCTTTAAGGGTATGCAGGAAAAGTCTACATACCACATCTTCGTGTTCCCCGGCCCTTAATCCTTCAATTGCCAGGTAAAAACTTTGTAGATGATCATCTACTAGTATTTTCTCATTTGGGTCGAACTTGGGCAACATCTTATCAAAGGCTTGAGGTAGGTCATGTAATGGAGGTGTCAGGTTTAATGGTGATCTGGCTCTCCATGCAGGTGGTGGATTTGGTGGGTTAGGTGGTTGATTAGCATTAACTCTGGCCATGAGTTTGAGTAGGGAGTGAGGAGGTGAACCAACTGGAGTGTGGGCAGGAGAACTGTGAGGGGTTTCTGGGCCTTCTTGATTCAAAGGTAGCACAAATTCCTATAAGGCTGTTTCTACAAGCTCTTCCCAGTCTCCAACCAGCACTGAGCCTTCCGCTTTAGGGTGATCCTTCCTTTTATACTCTCTTCTGGGCAGTTCAGGGATGATTGGAAATCCTCCAATCTTCTTTACATATGCCCTGGTGTGTCTTCTCAGATCATTAACAATTTCGTTGTCAACAAAATATAGATGTTCTCTTTCTTCCAGAATTGGATTTTGAAACCCACTGCTTTCAGAACTGTTACCAGTGGAATATTCTCAGGAAAACAGGTTTCCTCGGCCAACCATAAACTGGCGGCCCTCCTTCTAGCGCCAAAACTGTTGGGGCCTCGAAATTCGCAGGTGACAACAGGAAGGGATTCTCCCCAATCAACGTTCCCAACTAGCCCATTGACAATTTGGTATAGGGAATCCGTTTGGTTTACGGTCTGACTACCATAGGTCAAAGTAACACAACAAAGGGCTTTACCGGCTGCGGCCGGGTCCACCGTGTTTTTGGTATTTTTTTGAATTAATATATGATATACAAGTGCCTAACTAATAATGCAGGGTGCTAAAGATGCAAGGAATAGTCACAATGTGATGCGCAGGTTCTTACCTCTCGTCTTAAGGTTCACAAGCACCCAAAACACGTCCAACACAAAAAATAAACTAACTACCTAAACTATCCCTAGGGAGCATAGTTATCATTCATTGGTGAGTAATACATTTTGTACGTGCATTATGAAGAATTACATATAGTTGATACTTCATTCAAGACACATGAACAATTACAGATATTTAAACAACTAGATAGCCGATTATTTGATGAACAACATTTATTACTCACAGTGGAAGACATCCCAAAAGATACTGAAGAACACTCAACGAGAACATAGGTTCAGGAAGTTAAATTCTCTCACAGTAAATGAAACACAGCTGAAAACGAAATAGTTCCTCTTCAACATTATTCATTTAGTTGCATTGATACATTCCACATTTCGCTCTCTCCAGCAGGCAAAAGTTGCACTTTCTGATTGTAAAACGAAGTAGTTCCTCTTACAAGCAAAATAGTTTACAAAATTTTCAGGGAAAAATCCCCTATAACTTCCCCCTTTCTAGTATTTAAACAAATAGTAAATCGTTTGGGTTTCCCCCCTGCATGACCTTTCGGTCTCCCCATCGTTTCGTATTTTTCTGAGTTGTCTGTATGCACTCATGATTCTTTTAGTAATGGACCAGCAGTCAGGTTCGTGCCTTTAGCGTTATTGACTTTGTCTTCCACTTCGAGGGCCCTTTCAGTGATCTGGTCGGTGTCGTTTTGATTTTTTTTCTAAACTGTCCTTCTACGTCTTCATCCATCAGCTCCTTACGCACACCTGCAATTAACCCACGTGTATTATCCATTTGGGACTGTGCTATGAAACAAAGTGGCGGATTATACAAACTGAAACAACTTCTCCACAAAAACAAACAGCCTGGTGCACCACGGCGGAATTCGGAAGGATACTGACATCAAAAGTCAAAGGCTTGGCTCAGCCGCAATGACGGGAAGAAAAAGAAGACTAAGAGGCATGATTCCAAGCTGTGGGCGGGAAAACTCCATCGGAGATCGGGTGACTTTGACGTCGGACACCAAATGGACTTCCCAGCCGTAACGGCGGAAAGACAAGCACTAAAATGATGCGAAACGTGGGCGGGAGAGGGATTAATCGGACGTCGGAAGACATTCGAATCGGAAGCTCAATAGCTTTCCCAGTTGTAATGGCGGAAGGGTAAAAGCTACGGGCAAGCGATCGAAGACGGATACGAATCGGACATCGGAGCGATTCGGACTTCGGACGCTAAACCGCTTTGGGAGCCGCAACGTCGAAGGGAAAAAGAACAAAAGCAGCCGCTTTGACAGAAAAATTAAGTGTTCGAAAGCCTTTAAAAAATCAACAACAGTCAAGGACTATTTCATTTCCAAACGACGGCCTATCAAAGACAACTGGAAAGAATCAACCCAACTATGCGACCCGTTGCAAAAAATTCAAGCACAAACAAATTCTGGGAGCAGGATGTATGTAAATTGTTCAAAACATCCAAACTTAAAGCATGACCGAAGAAACATCAAGGATGAAACAACCTGAAGCGATATTCAGTTATGAGGAGGGGCCCAAAATTTAAGAGATTTGGAGAGAAAAGTTGCAGCAGCAACACGGTGATGATAAAAATTATTGTTATTGTATGGAAGAACTATGGACTATATACCTTAAGAGAGAATATAAAAGTTTGACCCTTGGTATTGTGGGTAAAACGGTTGTTTCCCCACATTGATTGTACACCTTGGTCTTGTGGGTAAAAGGGTTATTTTTGTACCTTGATGTTACACCTTGGTCTTATGGGTGAAAGGGTTGGATTTCCACTTTTTTATGACCACTCTTATTTACCTTTGATATTGTGTTGAGCCTTGTTGGTCCTAATGCTAGTGCCTCCCTCTCCTAGTGTGGTACCTTGAACCTTTTGTCACGATGAATTTCCATTCATATTTGTTAAGTTGTTCCAGGATGGAATGTCATTACACTACCTTCACTTCAGTGTTTTTAAAAAAAACTACCTACCTACCTTAAGAACTATGCCTAGTATCCTTATACCACTTATTTCATGAATGCTTTCTGGGTACATCACTTACACTGGTTGTGACCTTGCTTGGACATAACCATGATCTCTGTGGGTGTTTTTGGAAATAACCATGACGTATGTGGGCTGTTTGGATAGAATCATGCCTATGTGAGGTTTTTTTACTAAGCCATGACCATTTTTGGGCTTCTAAGTTGGGTTGTGACCTTTGCTGAGTATTCTAGACTAAACCATGACTGTTCCTTGGGTTTCCTTAACTCGATTTGCATCCTGTTGACTTTTCTAAGGCCTTTTCTATGAGTGTGTTGTTGTTGTTTCCTACCATGACCTTTACTAGGGATATTGTGGTTCTTGTTCATCCTGTTGCAACATGCCAGAAATTGTTTAGACTTTATAGAGGTCTTTTGTGCTCCTTTTCATCCTACTTGAGGCTTCTACTATGTATGGAAGTGTGTCACAGTATGATGGACGTGTAGAGTGTGGGTTAAGGCTACCTCAAGACATTTAAAATGAGATTATATTTACTTGATGTATGATTGTTCTAAAAGGCTGTCAGTTTTTGCAACAATGGGATTGAAATTTCATCCTCATTTTTAGACTATTTTTATTAATACCTTCAGATCTGTATTTATCTCACTCTGCTCTACAAATACCTATATATCTCTCTTTCAGGTATGTCCATTGTTTCGTTAGTGACTTGTCTCCTAAGAGATAAAGTTTGAACATGCTATATATTTGAGTATATAAAGAAGGGTCCAAACCACATTGTTTTCTTCTTTTTGTCCATTTATAATTTCATTGGATGTGCTTGACTAATTCTGTTGTACAGTTATGGGCCTCTACATCCCATATATACATAGAGTAAATTACTACTTTCATGTTTTCAATTTCTTTTTGTTTTGTTTAAACAGTGGCATTCAAAGTGGGATTTTGGACAGAGTTGAACAGTTGTGGGAGATTTGCTAGTTTTCTTTCAAGGTATAAATGATATTGGGATTGGCATATAAGTCTATCTTTAACTTTTATTTTATTTTCTTTATATATCAATCTGCACATTGTTTCTTTCCTTGATTGCAGGTTAGTGGTTGTTTAAGTCATCAATGAATAAAATTATTGCATAAGTATTCATACTTCTTGTTAGCAAGCAAACTCAAAGGTATTGCTACTAATATTTCATCTCATTTCATTTCCATTTATCTAGTGGCTAAGGGTACTTGAGTTAATTCCCATTATTCTTGATGTGAAATGAAATTAGTAGTATATTTTTTTTTACTATTCTATATTCTATATACATTTTGGGTGATGAGTTTATCCATTGGAGACTAAAGAAAATTACAATGGATCCTATCTTGTTCATTCCAAAATTTCTATTTGATTTTTAAAAAATAATGTAGAGGTTAATTTTTCCTAGGATGGGTATATACATCCTACGAATGAACATCCAAATCTCATCAAAATTCTCCAAATGTTGTCTAACAATATGTCCATCCACTCTAATATCATGGAATAAGTGTAGCTAGGGTTTTACCCCTAGCTTGTGCGAATGAGCACCTACTAAGGATAACTGACTCCTTAGTAGCAGTTTAGTAAAAAGTAAATAACAATGCTAAACAGAAAAACGAACTACTCTAAATATATGCATGAAACAAAACAACAAAATGTAAATAATGGTTTTTATATTGATATTACCTCCGGTGTGAAGGTTGGTGAAGCTCTTCGCAGTGATCCAAGACGGTTGCTCCAAGCTCCAGCCTGCTCCTTCTCCTTCTCCGATGGTGGAAATGGGCCAAAAGGGGGCTCTCAATGGTGAAAGTAGCTCAAGAGTGAGCTAGGGTTTCCAGAGCTGTTTTGGCAGAGTAAGGATGCTTATGACTGTGGATGTGAAATAAGGGGTCTCCATCACCTATTTATAGTTTTTTAGTGGTGGAGTGCTGGCCCATGGTTTTGGAAACCATATGGTTTAGGGCAGCTGTTTAGGGTTTTTTCCTCCTTTTCCTCATTATTTTATATTTTTTCTTCCCTTTTGGGGATTTTTGCTATTTTAGAGGAATTTTGGATATTTTTGGAGGAAAAAAGGGGTTTTTTTGGCCTTTTGGAGGCTTTTTAGATGGTTTTATGGCCTTTTGGAGGCATTTTAGGCCTTTTGGAGGCTTTTTAGTGGGATTTTCAGGGAAATATGGTAGGAAAATGGACAAATGAGCCATGTAATGGGGTAGATGAGGTAGTGAACACTTTTTGGGTGTTAACAATAAGTAAATGATGTATTGGTTTATTAGATGTGGAGACTTTTTGTACATATTTTTAAATATTCCAAATCTACTAGTTCAACTTTTGGTCCTTTGAAGTTAAGATGGACATCCAAATATGTTTGAAACTATCTAAACGTTGTGTAAGATGTTCATGGAACCTGAGAGAAACATGCACATGTGTTCATTTTCTAGGGGATGTTGCATTGACTGACATTGGAGGAATATGAGTTTGGGACACCATTTTCTCATCCTTTGTTTTTATATAAACTGGAATTCTCGTTTCCATGGCATCATCGACAATTATCTTCATGTTACTTATGAATTTTCAGTCAAATTCAGATATCTTGGCATGACTCTAGATGACTCGGTAGATAGTTTAACAATGGATGGATGCTTGTCATTCCTATAGATCCATAATGGCTTAATTGCAATCAACATCTCAGATGGTGTTAAAGAAGGACATGTATGAGCATAGCCTATAAATTTATGAGATTTTTGCATTTTGCATCATTCAAGCATACGAAATAATTATTACCCAGTTACTATCAATATGTAATGGCTTAAATTTTACTAGTCCTTCAAGTGCATTTATTAAGTGCAAATATATATTTGCACTTAATAAATGCACTTGAAGGACTAGTACAAGTTAAGCCATTACGGATCAATAGTAACTTGGTAATCATTATTTCGTATGCATGAATGATGCAAAATTTGCTTGAATATCATCATTGTTAGGAAATAACAACTTCTTAAAGGGTGATAGCTCAATGGTAGAGCACCTACCTAATTATAGGCAGAAGGTTGGTGGTTTATTCATCCGTGCCCTATCATAAATTTGTGACTAAGAAAACAGCTAAATTCACATATACACGACTATTAGTAGCTATTTTTCAGTATCTTATAGCGCGACTAATGTTTATTCATATTTAGCTTAGTTGTTAATATGTTACATTGATTTATCATCTAGTAGTTTATTTAGTTGTATATTTGGTCATCGATTGTGGCAATCAATGACTAAATAAATGACTAAATCAATAAATATATCAATGAATGGATCAATGACTAATAAATCAACCAATTAATGACTAAGTTAAATACGACTCAGTTAGTCAAGATATAAGAAAGTGTAAAATAGATACTATTAGTCATTGACTCAAAATAGTATTTAAAATCTGAATTTTAGCTAACCATAAAAAATCTCCAAGTCATCAACATGGGCCCCACAAAAATGTTATAGAACGTACAATTTATGCCTGAAAAGAATACAACACGTACAACAGTTAGCTTGGCATTCTTCCCATCAAACTTAAAAATCTTACTTCAATTTGGGAAGAAATGTTCATGAACTAAACATTCCATACGATATGTGGGATGTTGAATTTCATTGATTTAAACTACCTTTTTGGAGATGAACTTATTATTGACATCTATTCTAAGATATATTGTATTCAATTACTTTTTTTGTTCAAGGAAACATATTCATACCATCCTTTACACATTGGTGGAATTTTTCATTTAATTCAATCTCGATCAATGTATTCACTTACCTTGATACTCAATTATGTTGAACTTGTTGGGAGTAACATATTATTACCAATTCTTGAAATATTAAAACTTTTATTGATCTATTATAAAACTTCATTGTTCGACCATATGAATCCAAAACACAATTCTTCATGTTGGGGTAAGAAATAAGGATTTTAAAAGTTTATGTGAGAATGTATCAATAGTTAAGTTTTCTTAACTTTGATTTAGAGTTACCACAACACGATTGGTTTAATGGTATTGGTAAGAAAAAAAACCATTGTAGAGCTTCAAACAAGATGAGTTTCATAGGTAAATGAATATGTGCAATACAAGGTTGTATAGATCTCTAAAAGGGAAATTGTATGGGAAAATTGGATTAGATTGGTTGTGGAGCATAATTTAATGTATAGTTACATGTATTTGGATTGGTTGTATATTAAGTTTTGAGTAGCATTAGGGAGATGATAAGAATGCATGGTTTTTTCTTAGTTGTGGTGCACAAATTAAAACATGAAGCTCAAGTAAGTGGAAGTTAGGTAATGTGGAACAAGATGAGTAATTATATATCATGGAAACAGAATAACGACACAAGAAAAGAAAAGGTTATGGATGAAACACCTAAAGTATAGACAAAGGATTTGCAAGTAAGCTTAAAGGATAAGAGTTTCTATAGAGATCGTACAATTTAAGTGTGTTTTGAAAACAAACCAACGGAAAAGAGTTAACAAAATTTGAATGTAGGGCACATATGAGTGCAAAATAATTGTGAGTATGAAAAGGTACATCATGATAGAGTTTGATATTTGGCATGGATATTATATCTTTTGAATAATGGCACCACTTTTTTTGAACAAATAAATCCAAGTAGAGTCAATCCTAAAAAAAAATTCCTTCATAGTTTGAATAATGGCGCCACTTTTTTTGAACAAATAAATGCATGTTAGCTTCTGAACCATGTCATGCATGTACTCATAGGAGTAGGAAATTTACAGAGATATGTAAACACACCATATATAATAAATGGAGGATGAAATGAATCTCACAATATGCTCAAAGATAGCCTCCCCGGGCATTAAACGTCATAGTATGGAAAAGAAGACTAGAATTGCTAAGAGATTCGAACACTAAACTCTTCATTCACTACAAGAGCTCGAAATTGACTGGGATTTTATTCAAACAAATTTTAGAAATAGACATAAGTGGATTAAATACATTAATATCAACATATTATTGGAAAAGAAGTTGTGGCACACCTCCCAGCTAAGAATAAGGGCACATCTCCAAGTTCATAGAAGTTGATACCTCTCAATTCAATATTAAAACTAGAAAAATATGTGAGAGTGGTGTGCTACTCATATTTTATAAGCTAATTGGGAATATTCATACATTGAATGTGGTCACCTTATCATTAATGCGCCCTCATTGACTGCTTCTAGCATCTATGCTTTTACCTTCTTCTTTTTCCTTGCTTTATTTCCTTTCTTCTTTGGACCGCTTTTCTACTTTTGGGAACTTGTTTCCTTTCCTAGATTTTCTCTGCTTTCCTGGTTTTCCAATGCTTCTTCCTACTTTTCTTCTCATTTCTTCTTTTATGGACTTTCCTTCCTTTCTACATGATTTCTATTTTTCTGAATTTCTTGCTTTTGGCCTCCCATCCATCTTTTTAGATGGCTACAGAAATCAAATTTATATTGGCTCGAAATCCAGGCCTAAAAGGGAAATCCTTTGAAAGTAAGATCTCGCATCTTGATTGGGATAACCAAACTAAAACGATGAACGATCTATTTTCCTTGATCATTGGCGTAGTTCCACTCGAGGGGCCCATATTGTTGATTCACTTATGCATATACGAGGGTGGGACAGTTGCTTTATCTAGTCCATACAGTGGCTTCTAGCAAGATGCACACCATAGGTTTGACAAAAAGCCTCAACTTTCTTACAAACAGAAAAATACACAACTTGTTATTTTTCTTTAAACTTTAATTGATTTTGTTTTGGGGTTTTCCATAAGGTCATGGCATTGATGCTTCGTTCTAGGACATAGATTTCTTGAACATCCCTTCCCTGCATATGAGAGTATGAATCCCGATAAGAATGAGAAAGGTATGATCGCCAAGCAACACAACCTCGTTCCATGTCCGAAGTGATTTTCCAAGGAGGGAGTTTAAACTAACCCACATTAAACAATTTTGAATGGATCTATTCCTTGTAATGAAATTCCATACAATAAGGAAAAAATGGTAAACATATCCCATACTTCTAGGAAATAAGATCTAACTAAAACTTTGCATTTTATTCATTTTACTCTCCCTTTGGTTGAGGAGTGTGCACTCAACCGAAATGGAGAGCTATTGGAAGGTCAAGGGAAGCTGGGTGGACACATTCTCAACTCTTTTGAAAATTATTTCTTGCACTGAATTTGTTAACTTTTTATCACAAGTTCAATTTACTGGATTGATTCTTTCAAAAGACAACACAGAGCCCTGTGACCTTGAAACTAGCCCAATGTGAAAACTAGTATTTTTGGTTATCCTGGTTATGATGGGAATAAGTCAATGGATCTCCTAGAAAAATAATTGTTGGGATTTTTTTTTAACACAAGAGGAGATGGGTTTGTCAAATGATGGGTTTATTATTATCATTATTTTGGAGAAGCTCATGATTGGAATACTATGGATTCTGAAAATTTGTAGATGTTACCATCAATAGAAGATAATGTGTGACTGGAAATTAACAATTGGAAATAGATCATGTATGTGAATGCTTGTAGGGTATTGGATAATTTTTTATCATCATACTAGTATAGACGGTTGAAGACAAAACCAACCTGAAAAATGGCTCTTTAGTTGTGTTAAAAAGACAACCAAAGGTGTGGGAAACCAATTTGGGAATTTCAGAATTTTCCTAAAGCATTATATGTGTTCAAGTAAAATATTTTTCCTTTGAGCTCATGGTAAGTAAAGTATGCCTCCTATTTTTACGCTTTACAATTATTTTATTATAATTTAGTTGCATTTGATTGTGTTGTATGTTCTTCTTTATGCTTTCTGGTTCCATATTTGTTAGTAAAGAATCTATCATTTTGAAACCTTGACGTTAAACAAGATGTTGAATATGTATTTGATTTTACCTTCAAGATTAGGGGTTTTACTTTTCTTCTACTAAGAGTAGTAGGTTGAAGTTTCCAACCATTGTGACAAGTCAAATTACATGCAGTTTTGTTAGAGTTGTACATATTTTGCAGCCTTATCAATATGGACAGAAATGAATATATGGGCCCTTTATCTTGTGATGGCAAGTGATCTTGATTCCTTTACTAGTTTGTCTATGTTTTTTTCCTTTCCACATTCATTTCTTATTCAAGAATCTGGCATGCTCAAGTCTTCAAGTTTAACATAGAGTTATGATATTCCATCTTACATACAAGATATGGAGGCTTCCTCTACCAAATCAACAAGTGGAAGTTCCTAGCAATTGTATGAGTGTCATGCGACAGAAATATTGACCCAGCTGGTAAATTATGGGGCCTTCTATCTTGTTATGGCTACTCAATTATTTATATTGGATCTTGTTGTGCTTCCTATTAACATTTTCTTTCTGTTTGTTCTTTAATTATACATAATTTTTTGGGATAACTTTGCCTCTTCTACACTGCAAGAGTGTCCCATTTCCTTTCATCTTCCTTAATGCATAAATTAAAGGTACAAATTAGTTCATATTAATCTCTAATTTAAAAAAAATGTAGAAACTATACATCATAGACAAATGCTTTTAACAAGAATGGTGATATTACATATTACCTACAAGATATGGAGGTTTCCAGTGGAATGCTTTTAGCCATTGGAACAAGTTGAATTCTAGGCAATTTTATCAGTGGCACTTTGCATAAATCCTAACCCAGCTTGTGGATGTTGGCATCAGTGAATAGTTGGGGACCTTCTCTCATTATAGAAAATGATCAATTGTGAATCCTGTTGTCCTTTCCATTAGCATTCATGTACTATTATGATTTGTCTTCAACACCAATCTTCCAATAGTTAGATTTGTGATCACTCACTGCCACCCTAGTTGCAGTGTAGAAACATCCAAATTTGTGAGGTGCTTGAAGGGCTCAAACCCTTGGAAGGTTTTGAGATACAAAATCTTGTAGGAATAACATACTTATAAGATTCACATCCTTTGCAGCTTTTGTGACATACGATTTCCTCTACTTAGTTGTTCAAATTTTGAGGCCAGTTTATTTTAAAGAGCATTTTGTTTGTGTGGAGTTTTTGTGTCTAAATTTGTGAATTGGAACTTTTGCGACAATAGATGTGGTTTGCACCAAGCTCTATGCTCTATCTGGAGCTAGAAGAGTCAATATTGGTGTGTTTTCATACTTCCATATTATCAAGGTCTTAGATTGAGAAAGAAAAACATCTTCATTCTTAAAGACTTGTGTAATTCTAATTCCATATCACAGTTGGAATGGAGGTTGTTAACTCATTAGAATGATTTTCTTACATCAGATAGACTCTCGATTTAGGTTCCTTAAAGAATCAGTCTCAAATTAGTGGTATAATATTAATATCCAAATATAGGGTCCAATTTGGAGGGACTCACGAAGGTCCTTTGATGAGCCAATCCATAGATATGATTAAAAAAATGTATTCCTTGTAGTGTAAAAGGGTTGCACTGACACCAAGTTTGAATGATAGGAGGGCTTTGTGCATGTATATTTAGTGGATACACATAATTCAATGTATGGTATTCTATATAGAAAAAGTTGGCTTTGTGGAAGATGAGTGTTGAGAACGTGGTAAAACAAACTCTCTCAAGCACATTTTTGTGGGAATGCAAATAGCCATAGATTGTTGGTAGAAGATTCATAGGAAAAATCCTTCTATCTTCTAAGTGAATGTACATTGATACAATGCATCCATGGGTGAGTCTAAAAAGTTGATTCTTTCTATTTTCATGGGTATTCAGAGTTGTCTTAAAGTTAATGCTTTGTTCATTGAGGTTAGATTTGTTCCTTCCTCCCATGGGCTTTGGTGCGAAGAGGTACATTTTCATCTCTAGTCCAAGTGTTTTCTTTTGGACAGTGATTTGAAGGATGTTGATGTCTTTGCAATTACATGTTCAGATATTGTATCAATGTTAATAGTGTTGAGGATGATGTCTTGATTCTTTTTGTATGTATTTTCATATTTTACATTTTTGTATAGTTAGTACGATTAATATAAAGCATATTTTCTAAAAAATGTTTCATGTCTAATACTAACAAACCTTCAAGGGAATCTTTGATATCGTAAATCCTACAAGGCTTCTACATGAATTGTATGATATTCTCATCTTTAGCTTCTCCTTTAGTAATAATTTCTTCTGGAACATCATTTCTCATCTCTTGCTTTGCTACAATGAGGCATGGATGTAAGAGATTTGACATAAGGGTGACCTTGATTTCAACATGTTGCAATGGATTATCCTCAGAAAGAATATTACAAATTGAATGGATAACTAACCATAAATTACGTAAAACCTGGTTGTTTAAACCTTCTATCATTCTGTCTTATTTTCACTATCATTTTTTTATTATTTTCTTATGATCAAAGTTTGTTTATTGTTTGTTGATTATTTTGGAAAGGTTTCCCAATCAAGGAATTTCTTCAAAATGTAAGGAAATATCTAGTTATATACTATCGCAATTGGTTGTCCAGAATCATCAAATACTCAAGTATACCATCCATTGACCCCCTAGACAACTAAATGGAGAAGAGAGAGTCGTATGCCAAACTCAACCTCTAAATCCAGAATGGAGGCACCCTTAAACAATAACGATAAATTGTAGAAGTACAATAGAAACTCCTACAAGATACACGCTAAAAGGTAAATCATAAGCTAAAAGAAGTTAAAATACTCACTGTGAGATGTAAACAAAATAACATATACAGATAAAAAGCTACACATCATTAGAAGGCTACATCCTCAAAGGAAATGCCTCTACACTGACATGTGGAGGTAGAAGAGGAAGAGTACATAAATGTCCCTATAGGATCATGGGACACATAGAACAAGACAATATATTGTCTAAAAATGTCCTCGTGTAAGAGTATAACTCAATGAATAAAAAATGTCTATATAACATATTCAATGTGGCACATGCTAGCTACCTTATAAATGGGTTATCATATATTTATCGTTAATTATACTAATTTAAGTCTTAAGATTTCTCTAGTGTTTTTTATTTGGAATATCAATTTAAGGAATATAGAGATTTATTTCCCTAAAGATGGAATTTGATTTGGTATGTTGAAATGCTATATGGAGAGTTTGTGATAATCTTAATAGTAGAATATACTGATCTAGATTACCCTACAAAATGAACTTTATTACCATATGTAATGTATGAATTAACCCTAATAGGAATTTATGCCAGATAATAGCTATCATTAAAAGTGAATTCTAATAGCTATCATTAAAAATGAATCCAAGAATATGTAGAATGAAGTAGTTGATAGTGTGTTTTATGTTAATAGGTAACACCACAGCACAAGTGGCACATGTCATGACATCAACACCACACATAAAATTCAATTAGACAACATACAACATTATTGTCACATAGTACCACATCATGTATAGATGTATGTTTCCATGGACTTATATTACCCAAATGCTTTTCCTCAAAATTATCGTTTTCCCAATTTCAAAATTGTGGTTTCCCAACTTCCCAACTTGAGAAGTTATAATTACTTTATACCCAACATCTAATCTTAAATAAAGTCAAATAGAATGAAAATGAAGTCAAATAAAGTCAAATAAAATGAAAATGAAGTCAAATACCTCTTAAAACAATGTTGTAGTAAAAACGGCTCTACAAAGGAAATGAGTAAAGACGAATATATTTATATAAATATATTTTAAAAAATCATCATTATCCGTGTATATCTTACCTTTTATATTTCTTTCTATTATACGCTTGCGCAGAAGAGCACAGAGAAGCCGTAGTTTATCAGAATCTGCCCGGTCTATACAAATTCAAATTCAGCGTTTACGAGGAACTTCCATAGATATCCTGTGCCACCCTTTAAACTATATTTTGAGGGTTTTAATCTTTTAAATATTGCAGAATGATGCAGCAGACTACCGGGGCCACACCCGCGATCGATGCCTAGCAGCAGCTGCTGCAGCAGCAGCAGATAATGATGATGATGCAGCAGAATCCCGTGGTCGATTCTCACCAGCAGCAGCAGATGATGATGCAGCAAACTCCTGCGATCGATCCCCAGCAGCAGCAGCAGTGGATGATGACGCAGCCGCCTGCTCAAGCTGGGTTGTGGCCACAGCAAGCCCAAGCCCAAGGCCAAGACCAGCTTATGGTGCAGCAATACCCGCAGCAAGTGAGCTCCGCTGACGAGATTAGGACCCTCTGGATCGGAGGTTTATAGCATTGGATGGATGAGGCTTATCTGCATACTTGTTTTGCTTCTGCTGAAGGCTTTGTTTCTCTTAAGATTATTCGTAATAAGCAGACTGGCCAATCAGAGGGTTATGGTTTCCTGCAGTTTGTAAGCAATGTAGCAGCCCAGATGGCTCTCCAAAATTACAATGATGTACAGATGCCCAACGCTGAACAATTCTACAGGCTAAATTGGGCAACATTTGGCGCTGAAGAAAAACGGTATAGTATATTCGTGGGAGATTTGGCATCTGATGTCACGGACTACTGGTTGCAAGAGACCTCCAGAACTGTATTTTCATCTTTAAAAGGAGCCAAGGTTGTTTCCGAAAGGACCACAGGCCGTTCGAAAGGATATGGATTTGTAATATTTGGTGATGAGAATGAGCAAATGCGGGCTATGACAGAGAGGAATGGAATGTTTTGTTCATCGAGACCTATGCGAATAGGTCCTGCCACAAGAAAGAACAACAACACTACAGGTAGTTATCCTCAGCCTCAGCCTCAGCCTCATAATGTGGTGGCCTCAGCTTCAGATAATGATCCAAGTAATACAACTCTGTTTGTTGGTGGCTTAGGCTCCACTGTGACAGGCGAAATGCTGATGCAAGCATTTAGCCAGTTTGGTCAGCTTGTGTATGTCAAGATACCTGTGGGTAAGCGTTGTGGCTTTGTCAAGTTCAGTAACAGGGCATCTGTAGTGGGGGCATTGCAAATGTTAAATGGTGCATTTCTTGGTCAGCAACAAATTAGGATTTCTTGGGCAACAGCTCCTCCCCCAAAGAAACAAGTGCAGCCTGCAGGGTGGGTTCAAACCCAACAACTAGATCCAAATCAAGTGCAGCCTGCAGGGTGGGTTCAAACCCAACAACCAGATCCGAATCAATGGAATGGAGGATACAGTGGTGATGTACAATGATACAATATTGCTGGTTATGATTATGCTGCACAAGATCCAAATATATACAGTTATACTCCAGATGCAAACTATTTACAACAATAAATTAGTATGAAGCATCCAAAATTGCAACAATAAATTAGTATGAAGCATTCAAAATTGAAAAGGATTCAGACTTATTTGGAAGACTCATGAAGGTTTTCTAGATTCATTTTTTTTAGAAGATCGAAGGCAGGGTTGGAATTTGACAGGCGAAATGCCGGTCAGGGCAGTGTGGTTATTAATCAGGGTAGATTTCCACAATTAAGAGAATCCTCTAGGTATTGGGTTATCAACCTGTTTGTTTAGACAAACTCTTAGCTAATTAAAAATACAGTTTTAGATCTTACTCCAAGACCAATTTGTTTTTGTTTTGTAACTTTTTTATTCAATCTTAAAATAGTAATTTCATATTTTTTAAATTTGTTTACATGAAGATGACAAAGTCTATCACCATTATTCAAAAAATATATTTTCATTATTTTTTAAAACTAGCAAATACTTATTTTCATTTTTATTTTTTGTATTAACCAAAAATTTAAAATAACCCATAAAATTTAAATATGGTCACATCATTTATTTGTATGATCACGAAGACTTTGAAGAACATTTATTTGTATGATCATAAAGACTTTGAAGATTCATCTTTTTAGGTAAACTGTATTGATATTAGGATGGTCACTTTTTTTTGGTTATTTACAAAATATAAATGAGTATTATTTTTATAACATTTTTATTTTTAAAATAGTAATTATTATTTTTACAAAAATTAAGAAAAATTATATCCATGTTAGTTTAGAGAAGTGTTAAATATAATATGGTAAAATTTAAAACATAGCAAAAATGAACTCATCAATTTTCTATATTCACAAAGCAAATTACATCAAAGTAACTAGTTATACCAATCATCTCTCACTTTACATTGAAAGTTATACAAGACAAATTTGAATAAAAGGGATATCTTGAAACATTAAATTCTCAAATACCTAAAAAACTTGAAATAAGCAACAATTATCTCCTTGTCACATTAGGCTTCTCTAGGAGTTGCATTATTTGCATTCCTTATAGGAATGTGATTAGGTATATACCATGCATAAGAATTTGCTTCAATATAAACTTTGGAAGCACGCCCTTTGCTCTCAAGCATGATTCTTCATTTTAGCGATGCCATTTTGTTGAGAAGTGCACTTCTGAGGGGTAAACATAGAAGATCCAACCAATGTATTAGAATTTTTAAGACTAACAAGTTCAACTAATCATCAACTTCGCATAGGTTTCTATTACGCCTCTTAGGGATAAGAACACACTCTAATCATTGATGCTACACTAATCACTAGATTTTCCTAGGAATCACATCAATTGAATACCTATCCTCATAGATCCCTCTTACATGCACCAAAAATCACCATGAAATGGATGGAAAATTCTAGTTGTGCCACTCAAGAAAACCAATATGAAAACATTAAAGAGGACAAACCCTGTAAGTCAAACTATTAGATCATTTTAGTAGTAGTTAAATTTCTAGAATTAATGCAACAATTAAATTGGAACATTAATTTTGCTCAAGACTAAAAGGTGATTACAATATAACAATTAGGTTTCTCTAAGATGAAATTGCAAATCTCTAACTTTTTCTTGAAATCTCATGATTACAACCTAAAAGCCAAAAGCCTAGGGATTACAACCTCTGCTAATATATACCAATTGCTCTTTCCTACATGGCGTTCTCTTCTCATCAAGCAAGCTAATAAGGGGAGCGATGCAGTCCTACTTCCGTTTATTGCATTTAGAAGGCGCATTTCTACAGCCCAAGTTGGGGACAAGTGTCTGTGTGTCCCATAAAAGTAAAAATTGAAGATTAAAAAAAAATAGAATGCATCAATGTCTTCTAGCATAGTGGAGCTCAAGTGGGGGAAGTGTCCATTTGCCCCATAAAAATTAAAAATAAGATTGCATGTGTCAGTGTGTCATAGCATAGTGTGAGAGGGATGTGTGTTGTAGTTTAATGCGGAAAGTTTTGTGGATTTGATCCCTCTTAGCGCTGCATAGAACCTGAGTTAGATGGGTCTATATTGGTAGTGTAAGAGAAGTGACATACAAGTAGGGTAAAACCCTAACCTAAACTATACCAACAAATGGAGAGTGCATTCAAAATTCGAGCACTAGATACATGTGCCGAGTAGGTAGGAACATATCCACAAGTGTTAACTCACCCACTACACATATTTTAATAACACACTGCATATTTTTATGCAAAAAATGTTTGAAATTGCATGCTCATAGGATCGTAACATAACATCAAACTCATAAATAGCATAGGATACATGTCGTAAAATCATTGAATGAGACATGCATGGAGTAGAAAACATATTTTTTTATCAATCAACTATTCTTTACAATGAGGACCTAGGTCCCTTATTTACATAGGAGATGCTTCCATGCAATCCACTTGTTTATTTTTTAGTTCACTATGTAAACTTGGGACCTATGAATGCATGGATAGATCAAGATAAATGCTATGTTAAAAACTATAGTTCTTACTAAGAATCATAAAGATTTTACTGTGCATGATTTATTTATTCAATATGGACAAATAATTAAATAATGTGCACATAATTATGCAGTGACATTGCTTTGTAAAGTTGACTTGGAGTTGAGTGGAAGTAAGAAGGATTTACATGTTACCCCTCCATAAAGCAAAACTTTTGTTGCCACTAGCAAGGATCAAAGATAAAGGGACTTGGATACCATGAGTGGCTTGGTGAAAATAGTTTATACTCGTTCTTATAAGTGCTAAAATTACAAGTCAAGAAACTCATCATGAAGGAGCTATTGTATGTAGTGCATTGGACCTCAATGTGTTTGGTGCATTAATGCTTAAATAGGTTGTATGGATGGAACTTTAATGATCACACCACACTATTGTAGGTTGAAATGGGAATTAACATCACCTTAGTGTGATGCCTTTATACAAGAAAGAGGATTTACATTCTAATTTTTGCTAGACCTAAATGAAGGTTCAGAATGTAACTAGAAGTAGACTTCCAATCATTAAAAACACCTTCCCAATATGAATTGCAACATTGCATGGTTCATAAATAGTAGTAGGTGTTCATTATTCAATGATTTTTTTCATTAGGGGAAAAATCTAATGAAAAAGAGTTATTTATGAAAAGAAGGCATCTCACTACAATGCCAACTCATGAAAAGGCTACAAAACAAGCACAACTTAGAGATGAAGCATGCCTAGCATGGTTGAATTAATCAACTATTCAATTCCCACTATGTCTTGATTGACCAATTCATAATGTCAATAATAACATTGATTCTTCACATGGAGGGCATGAAAACAATGATATATAGGTTTATATGGATGGTTTGTTATGGGATAGCCATAAATTGGAAGCATTGTTGTTAATTTCATTATAGAAAGATGAGCTAGGGAGTAATGCTCATATAATCAAAACCTAATTCTTTGAAATCTTGAAATCTACTTACAAAGCCCTTCTCTTTAGACATTGTTCAGGGTCTACCTAATCAGGGACAATAATGTTACCAAACAACTTGAAATCCATGTATGGTATGTTAGAAAGCACTACTATTGTAATTAACCATTAATCCCCCTATATTTTAATGCATCTTGTCACACACTTAGAAATGGAAAATTATTTTTCACATTCTCACTAACAATGTACATTTATATTACTAGATAATTATAGGTTATTAAAAGATAAGATCATTCCAAGTGCTAATGTCCTCCTCGAGAACAATAAAGAGGAAAAAAGGCTACTGAAAAGGGTGGGTGTTGAGTACATATCATATCATGCTTGTATGAATGAATTTGTTATTTACAAAGGTGATTACATGGATAAATAGATATGTCCAAAATGTGGGCATGATCAGAACCTAAAAAAGGAAGAAGGATAACCACATGGTCCTTTGATAATATATTTATACACATGCATATAATCCTGACGATTGAAAAGATCTTTCGTTACAAAATAATTAGTCATGTTATAAGGGTGGGATTTCTCGCATATACGTGAGCAAGGATTTATGTGAATCCAAATGGATTCAATAGCCATGAAACATATAGAGGATATGTAAACTCGCAAATCCAAGGATTAAGTATGAATCATTTTATTAAACATAGACATGGATGAGGTTAATCCACTACAACAAAACCCTATGATTAGCGTCTATTTTAGCTCCTTTTTTAGCATCCACAATCACTTTTAGTGGATTTTGATCATTTTTGGGGGAAAGTGGACACTTTTCCTTGGGATGGTGCTTTTAACAGCGTTATTTTTTGTCCTTTTTTTTTAAAGTAGACGGTATTTTGGATGCTAATTAGCATCCCAATTATTGTCCCAATTAACGTCCTAATTATCATCCCAATTAGCGTCCCGATTAGCTTCCTAATAGTTGTAGGTGTTCATTATTCAATTATCTTTTTCATATGGGGAAAGATCTAATGAAAAAGAGTTATTTATGAAAAGAAGGCATCTCACTACAATGCCAACTCATGAACAGGATAATAAACAAGCACAAATTAGAGATGAAGCATACCTAGCATGGTTGAATTAATCAACTATTCAATTACCACTATTGTTTCTTCACATGGAGGCATGAAAACAATGATATATAGGTCTCTATGGGCGATTTCTTATGGGATAGCCATAAATTGGAAGCATGGTTGTTAATTGCATTATAGAAAGATGAGTTAGGGGGCAATGATCATATAATCAAAACCTAATTCTTTGAAAGCTTGAAATCTACTTCCAAAGACCTTCTGTTTGGACATTGTTCAGGGTTTACCTAATTAGGGACAATAATGTTACCAAACAACTTGAAATCCATGTATGGTATGTTAGAAAGCACTACTAAGGTTACTAACCATTAAGCCCCCTATATTTTAATGCATCCTGTCACACACTTAGCAATGGAAAATTATTTTTCACATTATCACTAACAATGTACATTTATATTACTAGATAATTATAGGTTATTAAAAGATAAGATAATTCCAAGTGATAATGTCCTCCTTGAGAACAATAAAGAGGAAAAAAGGCTACTGAAATGGGTGGGTGTTGAGTACATATCATATCATGCTTGTATGAATGAATCTGTTATTTACAAAGGTGATTACATGGATAAATAGATATGCCCAAAATGTGGGCATCATCAGAACCTAAAAAAGGAAGAAGGATAAACCACATGGTCCTTTGATAATATATTTATACATGGGCCTATAATCCTAAGGATTGAAAAGATCATTCATTGCAAAATAATTAGTCATGCTATAAGGATGGGATTCCTCACATATAAGTGAGCAAGGATTTATGTGAATCCAAATGGATTCAATAGCCACGAAACATTAGAGGATATGTAAACTCGTAAATCCAAGGATGAAGTATGAATCCTTTTATTAAACATAGACATGGATGGGGTTAATCCACTACAACAAAACCCCTTGATTAGCGTCTATTTTAGCTCCTTTTTTAGTGTCCACAATCACTTTTAGTGTATTTTCATCATTTTTTGGGGAAAGTGGACACTTTTCCATGGGATGGCGCTTTTAACAACATTATGTATTTGTCCTTTTTTTAAAGTAGACACAATTTTGGATGCTAATTAGCATCCCAATTATCCTCCCGATTAACGTCCTAATTATCATTCCAATTAGTGTCCCGATTAGCTTCCTAATTATCGTCCCAATTATTGTCCCAATGAACGCCCCAATTAGCTTCCATAATAGCATTCCAAGTAACGCCCATAATAGCCTCCAAAATAACATCCAGAATAGCACCATGAATTACGCCAAGGAAAATGTTTGACATAGTGCCAAGGATAGAGCCAGGTATAAAGCCAAGAATTACACCTAGAAAACATCTAACATAGCACCATTTATAGCACCAGAAATTTTGAAATGAATTGTGCTAGGAATTGGTGGCCATTTTGGGAGGTATAGCACCATGAATAATTTTTTATATATAGGCCATGATTTGGGATTAATCTCTAGCCCCTAAGTTTATATAGTTTCCTCTAGGAGTAAAGGAAACTAGGTAATGAAGAGAGGGTCTAGTGGTAGAGATGAGGAAGACGAATGAAGATAAAATATTAAGGTGCATAATCCCCAATGGACCCAAAATGTTAAATCATGTGAGAATTCAAAAGGGATGGGAAGTTTCCCTTGATTTATTTTTACTAAGCGATGGATTTCTTCCATGTCGGATTATTATGAAAGGAAATTCAGAGTAAATGCATGTGTGTCATAGGTGCTTGAAGAACATGGATTAAATGCATTGGGTGGGATTAATAGGTTACTTCTATGAAATTCAATTAAAACCTTTACCAGTTTTGAATGGTGAATTTACCTCTTTCGTGTTTATCATTGAGAATATAGTAGGACTTAAGGAAACTAGATAATGAAGGAAGGGTGCAAATATAGAGAAGAGGAGAACAAATGAAGAAGATATAATAAGGTGTGCAATAAAAAATGGACCAAAAATGTTAAATCATGTCATAATTCATTATTGGTATAGCTATTAGATATTTACTGAGTAAATAAACAATCATGAAATTGATAGTAAACAATTGTAGTGAGGGGAAATAGGCCCAAAATGAAATAGTCAATATGTGTTATTTTATTCCACAATATAAGGTTTTAAAACTTGTCATCAATAATATTTTCCACAGCATTGAAGTGGCTCTATAGAATTCAAATATTAGATGTGAAGAACTTCTCTAGTAAAATCCCATGACACCAAATCACTAGATTTGGTCCCTGAAAAATTAAAATTACAAGCTTATGAAATTTGAGTGTTGATAGGGAGAAGAAAAGTGTATTTAATATATCTATAGATAACAATGTCTAGTGCGCAAATCATCTCACGGAAAAAAAACCACACAACAAAGGGTGGAAGGGGAAACAATCCTTATTTTGTTGAAGAATACCCGGGCCTAGGGAAGACCATCAAAGTCAACTTTTTTGGATTCAAACCCTATGCCTAGTCAAGTCACTCTCGATTTACATAGATTATGAACCATGTCATGCATGTACTCATAGGAGTATGACCCAATGCTGATTAGTCAAATTCCTTGTCATCTAATCCTTTGGGGATCTGGGAGGTCTCAAGTTCAAGTCCAAGTGCTAGAAAATGGGTATATATGCACTATCTGGGTTTACTTTAAATAAGGTGGTTAGGCCCCAACGCAGCACAAGGGCCCTATATCCACTAAAAAGGTACAACCCCTCAAGTGGAATCTAATGGGTCATTGATGATTTCCTAAGGGACTGAGACCAATGCAAATGCAGAGGCTAAACCTTGAAAGTGAAAAAATAAAAAATAGGGGGGGGGGGGGGTTCTCATACCTCAATTTGGTGTCTCACTAGGCTACAAATGGCACAAAATTGATGTTAGATACCTTTCCCTTATTTGTGGGAAACACTTTGCTCCACATGTCCCACAAATAAGGGGGTCTCACCAAATTGATTATGAGCCCCCCCTTGTTTGTGGGATGCTTAACAATAATATTAATAATGTAAATTTTAATTTCATGACCTAGCGAGACAATAATGTCTATGCTTCTGTTTGTTTTCCTTGTGTTTGTCTCATTTTTTTACATTTTATATCATTTTAAAAATTTGTAACAACTGATTTTATAATTTATAAATGTCATAGAATTATGTCTATGTTAAATGTATCATAAATTATCTTTTCATACTAGGAATTTTTTAAAATATAAATATCATTGAAATATTTAATTATTATTTTATATTTGTACTTGAGTATTTAAATAAAATTTAGATTTAGATTTAGATTTAGATTTAGATTTAATGATTATACCTTCAATTAAATTAAATGCGTGTTAGATTTTGAACCATGTCATGCATGTACTCATTGGAGTAGAAAATTTACAGAGATATGTAAACACACCATATATAATAAATGGAGGATGAAATTAATCTCACAAGGCTCTAAAAGATAGTCTCCCCAGGCATTAAACATCATAGTATGGAAAAGAAGACTGGAATTACTAAGAGATTCGAACATTGAACTCTTCATTCACTACAAGATCTTGAACTTGGCTAGAATTATCTTCAAACAAATTTTAAAAATAGACATAAATGGATGAAATACATTAATATCAACATATGACTGGAAGAGCAGTTGTGGCACACCTCCCAACTAAAAATAGGGGCACATATCCAAATTCAGAGAAGTTGATAGCTCTCAATTCAATATTGAAACTAGAAAAATATGTGAGAGTGGTGTGCTACTCTTATTTTATAAGCTAATTGGGAATATTCATACATTGAATGTGGTCACCTCATCATTAATGTGCCCTCATTGACTTCTTTTAGCATCTATGCTTTTACCTTCTTCTTTTTCCTTGATTTATTTCTTTTATGCTTTGGACCTCTTTTCTAAAACATCATATCAAAACCATTGAATGAGACATCCATGGGGTAGAAAACATAAATTTTTATCAATCAACTATTCTTTATAAAGAGGACCTAGGTCCCTTATTTACATAGCAGATGCTTCGATGCAATCCACTTGTTTATTTTTTAGTTCACTAAGCCATAACTATAAGGTTGTCCAAGTTAAGCTTATGTAAACTTGGGACCTATGAATGCATGGATAGATCAAGATAAACGATATCTTAAAAACAATAGTTCTTACTGAGAATCACACATATTTTACTACACATGATTTATTTATTCAATATGGACAAATAATTAAATAATGTGCACATAATTATGTAGTGACATTGCTTTTTAAAATTGAATTAGAGTTGAGTGGAAGGAAGAAGCATTTACATGTTATTCCCACATAAAGCAAAACTTTTGTCGCCACTAGAAAGGATCGAAGATGAAGGGGCTTGGATACCATGAGTGGCTTGGTGAAAATAGTTTATACTCTGTCTTATAAGTGCTAAAATTACAAGTCAAGAAACTCATCATGAAGGAACTAATGTATGTAGTGCATTGGACCTCAATATGTTCGGTGCATTAATGATTAAATAGGCTATATGGATGGAACTTTAATGATTCCACCATGCTATTGTAGGTTAATATGGGCATTAACATCACCTTAGCGCTATGCCTCTATACAAGAAAGATGAATTGCTTTCTAATTTTTACTAGACCTAAAACAAGGTTGAGAAAGTAATTAGAAGTAGACTTCCAATCATCAAAATCACCTTCCGAATATGAATTACAACATTGCATGGTTCATAAATAGTTGCAGGTGTTCATTATTCAATGATTTTTTCATTTAGGGAAAAATCTAATGAAAAAGAGTCATTTATGAAAAGAAAGGATCTCACTATAATGCCAACTCATGAAAATGCTACTAAACAAGCACAACTTAGAGAGGAATCATATCTAGCATGGTTGAATTAATCAACTATTCAATTACCACTATGTCTTGACTACCAATTCATAATGTCAATAGTAACATTGATTCTTCACATGGAGGGAATGAAAACAATGATATATAGGTTTATGTGGATGATTTCTTATGGGATATCCATAACTTGGAAGCATTGTTGTTAATTTCATTCTAGAAATATGAGCTAGGGGGCAATCCTCATATCATCAAAACCTAATTATTTGAAAGCTTGAAATTACTTCAAAAGCCCTTCTCTTTGGACATTGTTTAGGGTCTACCCAATTAGGGACAATAATGTTACCAAAAAACTTGAAAGCCATGTCTGGTATGTTAGAAGACACTACTAGGGTAATTAACCATTAAGTCCCCTATATTTTAATGCATCTTGTCACACACTTAGAAATGGAAAATGATTTTGCACATTCTCACTAACAATGTACATTTATATTACTAGATACTTATAGATTATCAAAAGATAAGATACTTACAAGTGATAATGTCCTCCTTGAGAGTAATAAATAGGAAAACAAGATAATGAAAAGGGTGGGTGTTGAGTGTGGAAATTAATCCCAATTTGCAAATCAATTACACTCACAAAATTACTAGTCAAACATGCAAAATTCCACAAAAAGGAGACTGAATATGGAGCATAACACAATATTGTAATGAATAAGTGTACTTAAGAGAACCTCATAAAGTAATATGTTGTCCAAATATATAATTACATCATATATTCGAAAGCATAAGGATGTTATTTGAATTGGACAAAAAGAAGGCTTAAAGCCATCGATCTTGGAATACCAAGCCCTGGGGCTTGCTTTAGCCCATACAATGATTTCTTTAACCGAAACAATAAAGATAGATTAGCTACAAAACCTTTTGGTTACTACATATAAATATTAAATAGCTTCATTCATATCTCCATGTAAAAAGGCACACTTCACATCCATGTGATGCACCTCCCATTGCCTTGAAGCTGCAATGGCCAAAGCTAGCCTTATGGAGTCCATCTTTTCCACTGGTGAAAAGCTCTCATTGTAATCAATACCTTGAACTTGTGAGTATCCCTTAGCTAAAAATATTGTCTTATATTTCAAATATGAACCATCAACAACAAATTTGTTTTTATAAACCCACTTACACTTTACTAGCCTTCTCTCTGGGGGAAGATCAACTAGTTCCCATGTGCCATTCTTCTAGAGCGATTTGTATTCTTGTTTCATGGTTTTTTTCCATATTAGATAATCTGATGCATATTCCTATGTCTGAGGGTTAGATTCAACCATCAAGTAGCACTTTTTAGCAAATAGTGGATCTTTCACACAAAGGGAACTCTCAAATTGAGTTCTAGACCTCCTCGTGTCATTAGGATTCCCATCTAGTTCCCAAGCTACATGAATGGTCCTTGATGCCCATTTTGGTCTTGTAGGTATGTTGGGATATGTAATTAAATCATCATTATCAAACATATTAGAATTAATAAACTCATTATTCTCTTCACTTACAATCAATGGTTGTGGTGATGAAGAGGACTCTCCAACTTCAATTGCTGCTAAAGGCTCTTCTTCAAACTAAACACTCCTTTAAATGAAATATTTTTGACTGCTCAAGTTGATAAGATTGTACCCTTTTGAATATTTAGAATACCCAACAAATAGGCACTCTTGGCTTTGGGGTTGCAAGGGCTTCCTCTTTTCAGTTGGAATTCTATCCCAAGCCTTTGAGGCAAAAATCCTGAAATTGGTCACATCTGGCTTGTGCCCACTCCAAGATTCGAAAGGAGTGATTCCATCAAGTTGCTTGTGTGGAACCCTATTATTGATATAGGATGCACAGTTTATAGCTTCAGCCCAAAACTTTGGTGGAAAGTTTTTAGATTCCATCATGCAAGTTTCCATCTCCTTGAGTGATTTATTCTTCCTCTCAGGAACACCATTTTGTTGAGGTGTGTAAGGAATAGAATGTTTCATATGGATACCTACATGTTCACAATAATGGATGAAACCAGAATTGAAATTCTCTCCACCATTATCAGATCTGAGTATATTGAGTTTCCTCCCAGATTGGTTCTCAACCAAGGCTCGAAATACATTGAAGAGGTAAAAAACTTCAGACTTCTGCTTTAGGAAGTAGACCCAACAATACCTGGAAAATTCATCTATGAAAGTTAGTGCATATTTGGCTCGACTCATGGACATATGAGGGAATGGACCAGAAATGTCACTACAGATTAAATCAAGGGGTGGAGAGGTTCTCTCATGAATATCTCTCTCATACTAGTGCTCTGGGTGTTTTCCTAGGATGCAACCTTGGCAGAATCCATTAGAAAACTTGATCTTTGGTAACCCTATGACCATGTATTTGTTGAAATATTGTAACTTCAAAGAATATTCTTTATGTATATTTTGTGGTCCCCGATGGTCCAACCGGGAGAACCACTTGTATTACATTGTACCCCGATGCTCCTAATCGGAAGAACTAATAAGAGTCATGAGGTAGTCCCCTCTATTTGTAAAGGTGGGTCATCAGCACCCCAGTGTGGTTACTTGAGCCTACATGTGTAACTCGAGCCTACATGAGTTAACTTAAGCCGGCATGTTGATTGAGTAAACTTTAAGTAAACGAATAAATATAAATAGAGGTGTAGTGCTCCTGATTTGAGACATACACACTCACTTGGAATAGCGCACTTGTGGAGGAGAGGAGTTGCTGGAGAAGGAGGAGAATCAGGTTTTTGATCTCCTTGTTGGTTTTACCTTTTTCCCTTTTGGGGCATCTATATTGAGGAAGCTTTTGCTGGGTTTTTCCCTTTAGGGTTTCCCCAGGATAAATCTGTGTTGTTCTTGTGATACTATTTCTTTCAGTGATCTTGCTTTATATGCTTTTATTATAAAAAATGAAATGATATACTTATGTCTTAGTTAAGCATATGAAAAATTCAAGATGGTATCAGAGCTAACCTGAATAGGGAATCTTTCACAAGTTACAGAAGCTAGGGCTTCTTATTTTTGTTTCTCTCTCCACAATCAATCAGCAAAAGAAGGCTAGGCTGACTCTCCTTTGAAGGGTGCATCGTTCTGTCGAAGCGGAATTCGATTCCGAGCATTTTCAATTTTCGATGTGGAAATTAGGGCTTTCTACAGAAGAGGAATTTTTGAGTGAGAACAGCATAGGATTGTTCTTCTCATCAAAACCGAAGTTTAGATACCTGTATCAAGTTTTTTGGTTGGGTGAATCTCTGGGAAAGTCAAACCCTAGTTTGACCCCAAGCTAGAAAAACCCTAAATACTAAAACTGCTATGTTTTGGAACATTCGCTATATTTCTCGATTGGAAAAGGATCAGGAGCAGAAAATTGCAGGGGCCAAAGATACAATCCTGATGAACACTGTGTCCAAAATTCATCCACAGATTCATTGTATTCCATGAGATATGTTCTCTCCAAGTTAGGGTTCCAACCTCTTCCAGAATTCATCCCTAAACAGGACACCTGGGGATAATTGCAATATCTTGGGCTACAGAGGTCCAAATTAAATTCCTGAAGATGTTTTAGAAAAGGCACGGATTTTAATTTCTGTGGTCCGATTATCAGACTCATAATATGAACCAGTGACACGTGGCATGCCATACAACTTCGCTGTTCGGAACAGTCCTGTAACAGGTAACCTTGGTAAAATGATCATAAATCCCAAATGGGGAAACCAATTCTGATGAAACCTATGGTGGTGGATCAGGGACATGCGAGGTTACCTCAGTAAAAAATTTCAGACATAGAGGATCCTAAATTTTGGAGATAGCATAGAAACAGTAACAGGCATTTCTGCAGAAGAAATTGGAAAATTAGGGCTTCCTGTTCCGGGAGCTTCCCTCCACTGTTTTCAGAAATGGATTACATTGGACAGCTCCATTTGAAGATATATATCTGTATATCCAATCATATCTGAAATATTCTGAGTTTTAAAATTAGGGTTTCTATGACAAACCCTAGATTAGCCAGCTCCGGAACCAGGACGGACACCTCAAATCGGTAAGATCTAATCCTTTGCTATGTTCATTTGAGGTTCTCTTTTCAAAGTGATCTATGACATCAGCTTGATGATAAGCTTGGTTAAGTTGACAAATTCCAAGCCTAGAAGTATATGATCTCTCTGAAGAAAATGGATTAGACACCTACATGAGCATAGAGGTTCCAGTTTCAGAGGGAGATGAGGCTAGAAGCCTTTCTCAAGAAGAACTTGGTCAAATCCCAGAAGATCATTGATGATTCAATTTCGAATCAACTTGTACTACAAGTGTCTTCCCTAAAGACATCGATGAGGTTTGATTCCTTGACCAAGCTATTTGAAGGGAAGATCATAGATCAGATTATGACCTTAAGAAACCAGCTGAAGAATGTGAAGATCCAGAATGCAGAAAACATGCAGTCATAAGGATCTCTCAAATCAAAGAACAACTTAAGCGGGGAAAGAAGAAGTGAAGAATGTAGAAGTGGTGATGGCCACCTTGGATGGCCTCCTAGGATCATGAAATTCATTCATTTAAGAAATGTGTTCCAGAAGGAAGTGATTACTTTCAGCCGACTTTGGGAAGAAGAAGAAGCTCGTCTCTGAAGATCAAGCTCTCATCTTCCAAAGAAGATCCCTCAATCAATGAGAAATATTAAGATCTCAACTCTTGAAGAACTTCTTATCCACCTCAGAATTTGGATAAGAAACGACGCTATCATAAATGAAGAAGTCGATGAAGCTGAAGACTCAAGAAGGAGAATACCCATGAAACAAATAAAGATAAGTATTCAATTGTCGATTCATGATATTGTTTTGTTACACATTTGATTATATTCAGTTGATGTGTTATGCATGATAGATTGTTCAATTAATGACTGTATACTACTAATATGCATATGATGGGTAAGTAGCTCATGGTGCTATACAACTCTCCATTGCTACTTATCAAACCTCTTTGCTGACATATTGGATTAGTGCACAATCTCAATCATGTCATGGTATAGATGGAAAGCATCTAGAAAGTCTATGTGAGATATGGTTGAATGTTGTATTGACTAAACAGTTGCATGATGCATAAGAATTTGTTGTTATGCATATGTTTTATGAAATAGTTCTAACCATGCAACTGGTGCATTTGAAATGCAGGAAAGGTCATGTACAACCTCATTCAAGAAAAGAAGGATGAGACTTGTTCCGAAGAACAAGTGATGACAATTCAATATTCACTCCAATAAACATGAATCTAAAGCTCCCAGAGTCAGAGCCACCATGACGAAAGAAAGAGCTTCAGATATTTGTAGATCCACCTTGAAGGATGAAGACCACCATGGGTACAAGAGATAACTCAAGATGAAGAAAATAATGCTATGGAAGAAGCTATGATCAAATAATAACAGTTGATCATGGGGAATGATGTATATGATATGATGTACAAAGCAAGGTTCGTGATTCTCCCTAGAAAGAATAGACTATGACATGACATACTCTATTGACCAGTATATGTCAAGCATAGAACCACTTGTGCAGAATGAAGAAGGAAGATGATACTCCACTTCAGCGGGAGTGACTACAGAAGATTATATCTGAGTTCGATAGGGTATGACATGATGGATAGCTTTGTGATGGATCGAGACTTTACCAAGAGTAAAGTAGTTTCAACCTTCAAGGTTGAATGCAAAAGACTAGGATATGTTGATGACTTGAGAAGACAAACTCATAGAAGATGTTGTGATACTAGAATGATGTTTGGGATATAGTACTCAAACCAGAAAGCAAGAATGTGGTATCTTCCAAATGGATTTGCAAGATAAGATATGTTGTTGATAGAAGTAAGGTAAGAGTTGCGGCTAGAGGTTTCTATTAGAAAGAGGGAATTAAATCTGAAGAGACACTTACTTCTGGAAGCAAGGTACATTTCCTTCAAATCTATCATGGTAGTTTCTTCCATGATGAAGTAAAGACAAGACTTCCTTAATGGTATGATTGAGGAAAAGTTTTACATAGAATAGTCATGAGGATTTGAAGTTGAAGACAGAAGGAATCAAGTATGCAAGTTGAAGAAGGCCCTCTATGGCCTGAAGCAAGCTCCCAGAGCTTGGTATGGAAGAATAGATAGTTTCCTGATGAGCATGGGCTTTGCCAAGAGTAAAGTCAATCCTAACCTTTCCTACAAGGTTGTAGAAGATGTAACTGTCATTCTATTACTATATGTGGATGACTTATTCTTGACAAGGAATGAGAAATAGATCATGGAAAGTAAGAAGAAACTAGCAGAAGAATTTGAGATGAAAGAACTTGGGTTAATGCATTATTTACTAGGTCTAGAAGTATGGAAAAGTTCAGAAGGAATCTTTCTCAACCGGGGAAAGTATGTGGTAGAGATATTGAAGAGACTCAATATGCTGAAATGCAAATTCATGGCCACACCCATGTACTCCAACCTGAAGCTGTTAGCTGATGACTCATTAGAGTTAGTGGATGTGACTCACTACAGACAGATCATTGGGTCATTGATGTACTTAACCAATACCAGACCAGACATTTGTTTTGCTGTGAACACCTTAAGTCAATATCTTGTTCAACCAAGACAAGTTCACCTAGTAGCTGCAAAACATGTGATGAGGATTATAGACTTTGGTCAATACTATGATGCTAGCCATGAGTATAGATTGTATGGCTACATAGATGCAGATTGGGATGGAAGTATCTCAGAAAGGAAAATCAAATCAGGTATATTCTTTGAGGTCTGCTATGAGTTCATGGTTTAGCAGGAAACAGTCCAGTGTTTCTCTTAGCTCGGTTGAAGCAGAATATATAGCAGATTGCTCTACTATGTTATGAAGCCATATGGCTTCAGAAGCCGATATCAGGTCTCTTTGACCTGAAGATGGATACAACAATGATTCTATGTGATTACCACAGTTGTGATGACAAAGAACCCTGTGTTCCATGTAACACGTAGAAATTCGGTATTTCTACATACAAGATAAGATGAATATAATGATACTATAGATGCAGATGATGGTGATTTAGTATTTCTATACTAAATATAGAGATGATGATGTTTTAGTATTCCCATATTGAATATATAGATGATGATGATTTCAGTATTCCCATACTGAAGATATAGATATTTCAGTATTCACATACTGTAGATATAGATGATGATGATTCCGTGTTTCTATACTAAATATAGAGATGATGATGGTTTCAGTATTTCTATACTGAAGATATAGATGATGATGTTTTTAGTATTCACATACTAGAGAAACACATGGCGATAGATTTGTATTCATATATTGAAGACGTAGATGATGATGGCTTGGATGATGATGTACCGGCGAAGCCTCTACCTCGAGTAGAGTTTGAACACTTTCAATACAAGCTTGGTGTTGTTCGGAAAGACCTTCCTCGAAAGGGGGAGTAGTGATGTTGCAGAGGGATTGTATCATCCCTGGACATCTGTCCATAATAGATCCGGTGACCTCGGTCATCGAGAATGTGATGGGATTGTATCATCCTTGGGCACCTTCCCTAAAGTGATCCGGAGACCTCGGTCTTCGAGAATGAAGAGGGATTGTATCATCCTGGGACATCTGTCCATAATAGATCCGGTGGCTTCGGTCCTCGAGAATCTGGTAGGATTGCATCATCCTTGGACATAGTCCTAAAGTGATAGGGAGTGATTATCCCATAATTGTATTCGGTGACTTCGGTCGTCGAGAATGTGGTAGGATTGCATCATCCTTGGACTCAAGTCCTAAAGTAATAGGGAGTGATTATCCCGTAATTGTATCCGGTGACTTCGGTCGTCGAGAATGTGGTAGGATTGCATCATCCTTGGACTCAAGTCCTAAAGTGATAGGGAGTGATTATCCCGTAATTGTATCCGGTGACTTCGGTTGTCGAGAATGTGGTAGGATTGCATCATCCTTGGACTCAAGTCCTAAAGTGATAGGGAGTGATTATCTTGTAATTATATCCGGTGACTTCGGTCGTCGAGAATGTGGTAGGATTGCATCGTCCTTGGACTTAGTCCTAAAGTGACAGGGACTGATTCTCCCGTAATCAATCCGGTAACTTCGGTTGTCGAGAATGTGGTGGGATTGTATCATCCCTGGACTTTAAGTCCAAATGTGATCCAAAGACTTTTTGTCTTTGAGTTGTGGATTGCAGGTTGTTGCTAATGATGATGATGCCGTACTGATCAAAAGATCAAAATATGATGATGATGACATACTGATCTAAAAAGATCAGAGTATGACGATGACGCACTATGATTATGATGTTTCTGATTGAAAGATCAGAGTATGATGATGATGTTTCTGATCGAAAGATCAGAATATGATGATGATGCTTCTGATTGAAAGATCAGAGTATGATGATGATGCTTCTGATTGAAAGATCAGAGTATGTTGATGATGTTTTTGATCGAAAGATCAGAGTATGATGATGATGTTTCTGATTGAAAGATCAGAGTGTGATGATGATTATGTTTGACAGATTAGAATATGATGATGATGTTGCTGCTGATTGAAAGGTCAAGGTGCTGAAGATGTTTTTATTGATCGAAAAGTGAAAATGATGAAGATGTTGCCGATCAAAAGGAAAAAATGTTGAAGATGTTGTTGCTGATCGAAAAATCAAAGTCCTGAAGATGTTTCTGATCGAAAGTTCAAAATGATGAAGATGTCGTTACTAATCGAACATTCAAAGTGCTGAAGATGCTGTTGATCGAAAGGTCCAAGTGCTGAAGATGTCGTTGCTAATTGAAAGATAAAAATGCTGAAGATGTTGTTGCTGATTGAACCAGTCAAAGTGCTGAAGATGTTGCTGATCAAAAGGTCCAAGTGCTGAATATGTTGCTGCAAATTGAAAGATCAAAATGCTGAAGATGTTGTTGATGATGAAGACTGAAGATTGAATATGAAGACTACATGATGTTGAAAAGCTTCCAATGATTTATA
>LPNX010452311.1:55988-66896 GCA_001517045.1 Pseudotsuga menziesii
AGCTTTTTCCCTTTTGGGGCATCTATATTGAGGAAGCTTTTGCTGGGTTTTTCCCTTTAGGGTTTTCCCAAGATAAATCTGTGTTGTTCTTGTGATACTATTTCTTTCATTGATCCTGCTTTATATGCTTTTATTATGAAAAATGAAATGATATACTTATGTCTTAGTTAAGCATATGAAAAATTCAACAGTATTTTCCACTCAAATATGAAATATACGTGTAGTTAAGATGGCCAAATATCTCATGCTCAATATTGATTTCTTCATTAGCATGAGTGAGAAGAGATGAGGTGTTTGTGAAAGGTAGGAAATGGGAAAACTTGTATACCTTCAAATTGTGATTCACAACACATTTTCCTATGACTTTACCATTTGAAATCCCTGTGATTTCAACTTCATTGGGGGAGAAATTGAATTTCTTAGGAGACTCGGTGTGGGTCATTTGATACAGTGATAAGAGGTTAACAACAAGACCTGGGACATAAGAACAAACCATTGAAGGAAGCATGGTCAAGATCAATCCTACCCTTCCCTAAACTATCAGTAACAGGGTCTTCTCCCAAAACATTTTTGGACCTTTCGAATAATCAAGAGAGGTGAATGTATCTCTTGTCAAAACCATGTGCCTAGGAGCTCTAGAGTCAATGATAAAGGTGGATGATATTAGAAACAAAGGCATGTAATCTCCCCTTGTCATCTGAATTTGATCCTCCTTCCATATTTCTTGCGCATTTAGGAAGGGAGATGTTGTTCTTCTCTAGGAGTTGGGTCAAAATTTCAATTTGTTCTTTCATACAAGATCTCTCTGGATGATATCCCTTACTGCAGTTGTTGATGTATTTGTAACTTCAGAATGTATTCACTTGTATATTTTATATATTGTATTTCTTTATACCTTGATGTTCCTATAGGGAGAATCATTAATATAATAAAGTAATGTAAATTCATAGAGGTTAAATCTCCATTGTAAGTCGGGGAAATAGTCCCCATAGTTGAGGGGTACTAGGGTTATTAGACTCTCCTAGAGAAGTCGGCCCTAGTGAGTAATTGTCAAGTGGAAAACTAGTATAAATAGAGAGTGGGACTCTCTATTTGAAACACACGCTCACTCAACTGTGGTGCATGAGTGAGAGAAGAGGAGCTCGCACAAGTGAGAGAGAAAAGTTGTCTGAGATCATCTTTTTGTTTTTGGGTTTTACTTTTGCTATTGGTGCTCATTCTATCTCTGAGGAAGTTGCAAGTTTTTCTCATTTATGGTTTCCCTGAGGAAAACTCTTTGTGTCTCTTGTCTCATGTGATTATTGTTGGGACAACTATATGCTAGTTAATTAAAACATAACATGCAGAAGGCTCAATATAAATTGTCAACCCAGAGAAGTATTTTATTTCAAAGATAATTTGCACTGTATATGCCTAAACACTTAGTAGCTGATACTCTGAATAAATTTCCGTACTTATCTATTTAGTCAAACTATTCCCATCATTAATATAATCGGAACCATCTACCTAAGAATTCAGAATTATAATGACCTTCCTACACTCCAATCCAGGGATGAACAGAATAGGAAATAACCATCTAGACTTAATTTTGTAGAAAGTTAAATCCTAATTTACCAGACTACATAAATATCCATCAAAACTAGTTACTTCAATCTTTAATTTAAGAATTGAACCAAGAAGTATGACTGCAATCTGACTAAACTACACAATCCAAGGAATACAAGTAAATATAAAGAAACTAGGGATGAGCCTGACTATTACAACTACCAAGCAATTGCATAAATGGAAATTAACCTACACAGCCGAGTGTCACACCACATCACTGCAGCTTACAGAAAATGTAAATATAGATCATTCAAGGAAGCACACAATAATTTCATTACTGTTGCAGCTACTGTGAAAGAATGTAATTACCACAACATTCACACCACACAACATAATAACTTAAATGCCTAATTAACTTGGCAATCTATACAGGAAGGCGGGCCCAGCCTTCGAACAAAGATGTCGGAATCTAACACAAGTTAAAAACCGAGATCTGAAGAATCAACCTCCTTGTATTAATCGATAGGATGAAACAATTGCGGTCATAGCTTATACAATAAGATTAATAATTTTTCCAATCTCTAGCTCGGAATAGTTTCCAATATTAATACATTCACAATCGTAACTTCTACCCCCTGATATCAGGTAGCCATGAATATCTCTGATCTTTAGGCTGCCCCATTTACGATACGATGTGTGGGAAAGATAGAAGCAGAAAATATAGGAAGTTTTTTACTCGAGCCAACAATGAGATAATAGGATCTATCTAGAAGATGCTTCATCGGTTGCATCTACCCTCGAGCAGTGGGGCGTTGTTGCATCCGAGTCTGTTGTATCCAAGTCTGTTGTACACCCTTGTACAGCTTGCATGGAATAGTAACCTTTGACCGTGTCCCTGGTACATAGATGGAATCGATGGCGATCAACTTAACAATGAATGTCCATTCCTCTCTTGACTCATTCATCTTGCTACACCTGTATCCTTTACATCTCGAACTATCTTTATAAAATCACCATATGTTAGCATAATCCAAGATATAAACTCGTGATTACAACAATCATAAGTATTAATAAGATAAAACAATAATTAACCATACCTGTATGGATTGAGGGATCAAGTGAAGGAAAACATCTGTTTGGTGCATATAATGGAGTAAGATAAGGAAAAAAGGGGTTGGTAAATGTGGTAAAAAAAGGGGTCATTTCTAGGCCCAACATCTCCCCCCAACTTTCATGTTGCATGTCACTATGAAACAACCTCCATTAGTCTGAATCTGAATCTGGCATTGTGCTTCGTTCATGGAGAGAAGAAAATTTATATGGGAGTTCAGGTGATCCCTGTTTTTCCAAAAATCCATTATAGACAAACCAATATATCCAACACTTCTTCTCTTTTTTCTTTGTCAATGAGAAGTCTTCCCTATATGGTTTTGCTGGCCATTAGATCAGAGGGAATTTGAATTTGAGTCCCAGCCAGTTAACTCCACATTCCTTTATACAACCCACATATCCCTCAACCTTGGAAAGTACATGTTTAAAATTCCTGTAACATTAGGGGTCTCTATTCTTCAACGTTGAAGAGGCATCCTGCCATCTATGCTGGCTGCCTTCCAAAGCCAATTGTTGATGCTTGGAAATCTAGCTAACATAGGTAGAGATAACCTTTTCTTGAAGTTCCATCATCTGCTAAGTTTTGATGGGACATGTGATCCTATGCTACTGATGAGAAAGGAGAAGATGAGGGGTTTGAGGTTCACTTCGAACCCAAAGGTTAGAGTGTGACTCAGTATGAGAAAATTTTTGGAAGGATCTTTCCCACTGAACATGATTGCTAACAAAGGAGGAAAAATCCCTCAGCTGAACATCCCCTAAGAAAGGGGCAGGATTCAAATGGTGGTCCAAGGGACAAGCCAACTCATGTAAATAAATCTCACAAAGTAGGTTCTGCTCAACAAAATCACTTTCCAGAAATGTTTCCATAAATTTAGCTGAGGTTGCTATTTCATAAGGCCTCCCTTCCTTTACAGCCTTTAGTTTTGTTATCTCCCAAATAAATTTATTTTTATTTAGTTCACACAAAATAATTCATTTCGATAGTATGAAAGATATGAAGGTCACTGACAAATTTGAAAGCCTTTGTTTTTTTATTTGGATGAAAATTTCACAAGTGTATCTTTCAGTGGCTTGGGAGAGGATCAGAACATCTCATTAGCCATCGAAAGATGGAAGATAAATAGCAGGTGGAATACCCCTTCGGTAGATAGGCGTATTGCTGAAACTGTTTACACCATCAGAACGTTTTTCAAACATCAATCGGAAGTTGTGAAGACTTCAGATCGACGAGCTAGTTCTCAAAGGTGCTGCAACGACGGAGAATATAGTGACTAAGTGTTCCGATTCAGACTTCCAATGACCTCCGGCAGCGATGAAATCAGATCGAAAGAAATAAAGATTAAGCAGCAGTGAGGTAAAGCTGAAAGGTGCCGAAATGTCGGTGATATGAAAAAATAAAATGGCACCAAATTCAAGTAATAGAAGTCAGAAATTGAAAAGACTAAATTGTCGGCCAAATAGTTCACTGCGGAGCTGCAATGACGAAAGAGAAACTTACTGCGGGTTCTGAAACAATATAGACTCATCAGCGTCAAAAATTTAAAGGACTAACGATCGGTGAGCTAGCCCCCTAGGGAGCCACAATGATGGAGAATATAGTGACTAAGCGTTTCGATTCAGAATTCCAATGACCTCCGACAGCGATGAAATCAGATCAGAAGAGCTAAGGATTAAGCAGCGGTGAGGTAAAGCTAAAAGTTTCCGCAGTGTCAGCATCAGAACTTTAAAGGAATAATGATCGATGAGCTATCCCCCTAGGGAGCCACAACGGTGGAAGGAAAACTTACTACGAGTTTCATGACCAGAGGAAAACTTCGGTGATCGAAGGTTCAAGGAACTAACCACCGGCGAGCTAGTCCTCTAAAGAGCTGAAACTGCAGAAGACAAACAGACAAGGCCTCCGATAAATTAATAGAAAAGCTTTCGATAGCATAACAAGAAATCATTGAAAACTAGAGGAATAAAAGACTAATCATCGGAGAATTTAAAACCAAGCAGCTCTGTGGCGATCGGTAGAACTACAGTCTAGTTGTTGGCACAATAGTCCATTAAGGAGGCGCAAGTGCGGGAAGCATAGAGACTTAGAGTGCCGATGAGCTAAAACAAAAATCCCTGATTGGTGACAGTGGTAGTAAGTCGTGAAACTGTGGCAGCAGTCAGGCTTGGAGTGCCAATGTGATAAAGGAAATAGCGTCCAATTGGTGATTGCACCAACAAAGAAAAAGTTTTGGGCGGATTGAACAGCACTGGACCCTTCAGATAAACGTCGATACACTGGCTGTTGGCGGCAATTCCATAGTGAACTAGTAGTGGTGGTTATCAGCTATTACTTTAGTCATTAAAAAGACCGCTTAGCAAACTAGATCTTCATAGTAGATAAACAAACAGTTAGCAAGGGTTTGAAGTCCTAATCTGGAAAAAACTATTACTTTCAATTATTTTTGTGTAGAAAGAGTGAACTTTCAGGATTTGTAAATTTTGTAAGAGGCTATAAATCCCATGATTTTTGGACTAATAAGGTTCAACTCTGTGGATTTATAAGCCTATTCCATTATCAAGCGTCTCATCTAGTTTATTCTAAGTATAAGCTCTTTTGTTGTGATTTGTTCAGCCATCTCTTTCTTTACTGTGTTTATTGCCTGAATGTGCATTTAGGTAATTTTCAGATTTATTAAAGAGCCGATAGCTGTCATCCTACTGGTTATTTAGTGATATTTGATTTATAAACACCATCCTCAGTAGGATTTAGCCATTTATATGCATGTGTTATGTGTGTAAGTCTACCATCTTGGTGAGTTCTCCATCCCTGCACCTTTTTGTCAAACTACTGAACAAGTTGTAACTAAAAGCCTTGTGATTGAGTGAGCTTCATGCATGTCTTGAGAGTGAGAGGTTATATAGGTTATCCGGCTTGATCTAATTTAGAAAAAACCCAAAAAATATTTTAAGTTACCAGGCATCCTCGAGCTACAACCTAGAGGAGTTTCCTGGAGTGATAACAAAGTGGCGTCGTTGCCCGGGAGAGGAGATTGAAGCTCAGATTCCATGGGATAGGAGATAGATCCATGCTTTGATGATAGACAAGGATTGGACATTATTACGATTGTAATCATCTATCTGGTGACTCCATTGATATAAGGTGGCTTCAAGACCAGATCAAACCCAAAGGGGCCAACAACAACACCCGTTTCAGATCCAAAAGAAATCTTGAGGAAAGCTAGGGATTTACTAAGACAGACCAGCAGTGCTACACAAAATGCTACAGTAGGTATTTCAAGAAATATTTTTGCTGTTATTTCTTCTGCTGAAACTTTTAATTCCCAATAATTTTGAGATACATCCAAAGAAAAAAAAAAGGGTTGGGCATCTTTAAGCACTGTTGCTTGTGAAGATCTCATCCCTGGTGACTCCATGAAAGACGAATTCAGTGGTGACTCCACAATATCAAGATGTCAAAAGCATTTGCTGCTCTTTTGGCTCAGAGGTTTGCACCTCTTGAATTCTCTTCCATTCCTAGTTTCCCACATCCAGTACCTGATATATCCAAATGGGGATACTTTTTACCTGCCTTCAAGAAGGAGGAAGAAGACAATCCTGCAGAACACCTCCTCAAGTTTCACGAATGCATGGATATATTAGATCAGAAACATGAAGATTTTTGTATGAATATGTTCATGTATTCATTATATGGTGATGCTCGGCAATGGTATTTTTCTTTGCCTGCTTCCAGTATTTCATCATTGAAAGATTTTCACCGAGCATTCACTGAGCACTGTAAAAGGTACTATTCAGATGAGTTTGCATTCGATAATTGTTGTGAAGAGTATAAGTTGCATTCTCAGGATGAGAAGGTTAGTAGAGAAGAATATCTCCCTCAAGAGCTACCTCATCTCTCTTATGACTTTCACAATGAGGCACTTTCCCATAAACATAAACTAGAAATGAACTACAAAGGAGCTGAAGGTTTCCCTACCATCGTTAAATCTGATTGTGGTAAATCTGAGGAATTGATTTCTTTAACTACACATGGAAATGATCAACTTTCTGTTGGTCAAATGATCATTGAAATCAGTTAGGCTAGCTCACAGTTTCCAGATTTGCAAATCAAGGAAAGTTGTAATAACCAAGAGGAGCAAGATTCCCAGCGACTATCTAATCTCCAGCTAGAACATCAGGAAGATCTTCCTTCTCCTTATGAACATGCGACTTCAAATCATGACAAGGAACTAGGTAATATTTTTCTAGATCTGTTTCAAAATCTTATTGCTGATACTCCTATACCAGAGCCTTCATCTCTATCATTAGGATCTTATCTTAATGCTCCTATATCCAACAAATACAGTGATGCGAAAGAAGAGGTTAAAATTTGTGAAGACTTATTATTTAGGCAAAATTCATCTAGTTCCTCTTTTCAGCAGAGAGATGATAAAAAAGGTGTGAATGCTATGATAAATGCTTGTTATGAATCTTCTGCTCGAAAGTCTAATACATATCTTTTTAGTTTTGGTATATCCTACAAAAATATTATTGTGGAAGAGGAAATTGTTAGCTATGATAAGCCAGCCTATCATCATGATGAATTCAGATTATGTGAAGAGGAGCAGAAAGATTCAGATCAACTACTGAGCTTGCATTTTTATCAGACAAAGGTTGAGCAGTCCACATTCAACATCGACATTAGTGAAGGAAAGGATCAGCATCATAAAAAGGTATTTCTTGTTGGTTTTTATGACCCTGTTGCTGACTATCTGGAACTTATAACCAGCATAAATATCAAGATATTTTTGTTAGAAGATGGCTTGCTCCGTCACCCTTCAAAACTACATTGCTGCATGCTAGGGTTTCATTTATTTTTGGGGTCAAGATCAAGGATAAGTTCAACAAATCAGCTTCTAACCTGGCTTCATTGGAAGCATGATGTCACATGATAATAAGGATCTACTGATTAGAACTAGGAGTAGGAGTAGATCAGAAAATAAGCTCTTAATATGAGCAGCTAGGTAATTTTCAGTTGTTTTCATGAATAAGCAAAGCAGGCTATAGGCAAGGTGCAGCGGATTAGTTATAGAAGACAAATGAATCCATGCCCAATGGAACACTAGAAGATAGATTTAATTATTCTTTTTCAGGAAAGGAATTTTGGTCTGGGGTTCTTGGGACCTCACAGGGAGGTTCCCATCCCCGAGTAGGAGCCAGATGGTATCTCCCGAATAAATTTATTTTTATTTAGTTCACACAAAATAATTCATTTCAATAGTATGAAAGATATGAAGGTCACTAACAAATTTGAAAGCCTCTGTTTTTTTTATTTGGATGAAAATTTCACAAGTGTAGCTTTCGGTGGCTTGGGCGAGGATCAGAACATCTCATTAGCCACCGAAAGATAGAAGATAAATAGCAGGCGGAAGACCCCTTCTGACAGATAGGGGTATTGCTGAAACTGTTTACACCATCGGAACGTTTTTCAAACATCAATCAAAAGTTTTGAAGACTTCAGATCGGAAAGCTAGTTCTCAAAGGCGCTGCAACGACAGAGAATATAGTGACTAAGTGTTCTGATTCAGACTTCCAATGACCTTCGACAGCGATGAAATCAGATCGGAAGAACTAAGGATTAAGCAGCAATGAGGTAAAGCTGAAAGGTGCCAAAATGTCAGTGATATGAAAAAATAAAATGGCACCAAAGTCAAGTAACAGAAGTCATAAATTGAAAAGACTAAACTGTCGACCAAATAGTTCACTACGGAGCCACAACGGCAAAAGAGAAACTTACTGCGGGTTCCGAAACAATACAGACTCATCGACGTCGAAACTTTAAAGGACTAACGATCGGCGAGCTAGCCCCCTAGGGATCCGTAGCAGTGGAGAATATAGTAACCAAGCATTCGGATTCAGACTTCCAATGACCTTCGACAATGATCAAATCAGATCAAAAGAGCTAAGGATTAAGCAACGACGAGGTAAATCTAAAAATTTCCGCAGTGTCGCCGTCGAAACTTTAAAGGACTAACGATCGACGAGCTAGCCCCCTAGGGAGCCGCAACAGTGCAAGGCAGAATTACTACGGGTTCTGTGACTAGAGGAAAAATTCGGCGATCGAAGGTTCAAGGAATTAACGATCGGAAATCTAGTCCTCTAAAGAGCCAAAACTGTGGAAGACAAATAGACAAGGCCTCCGATAAATTAACAGAAAAGCTTTCGATAGCGTAACAGGAAATCGTCAATAATCAGAGGAATAAAAGACTAATCATCAGAGAGTTTATAACCAAGTAGCTCCATGGCGATTGGCAGAACTACATACTAGTTGTGGGCACAATAGTCCATTACGGAGTCGCAAGTGCAGGAAGCATAGAGACTTAGAGTGCCAATGAGCTAAAAGAAAAATCCCCGATCGGCGATAGTGGCGATAAGTCGCAAAACTGCGGCAGCAGTCAAGATTGGAGTGCCGATGTGATAAAGGAAACAACATTCGATCGGCAATTGCAGTAACAAAGAAAAAGTGTCAGGTGGATTGAACAAGACTAGACACTTTAGATAAACGTCGATACACTGGCTATTGGTGGCAATTCCACAGTGAACCAGCAGTGGTGGTTATAAGCTATTACTTCAGTCATTAAAAAGACCACTTAGCAAACTAGATCTTCATAGTAGATAAACAAACAGTTATCAAGGGTTTAAAGCCCTAATCTGAAAAAAACTATTACTTTCAATGTTTTTTGTGTAAACAGAGCGGACTTTCAGGATCTGTAAATTTTGTAAGAGGCTATAAAGCCAATGATTTTTTGATTAACAAGGTTCGACTCTGGGGATTTATGAGCCTGTTCCATTATTAAGCGTCTCATCTGGTTTATTCTAAGTATAAGCTCTTTTGTTGTGATTTGTTCATCCATCTCTTTCTTTACTGTGTTTATTGCCTGAATGTGCATTTAGGTAATTTTCAGATTTATTAAAGGGTCGATAGCTGTCATCCTATTGGTTATTTAGTGATATTTGATTTATAAACACCATCCTCAACAGGATTTAGCCATTTATATGCATGTTTTATGTGTGTAAGTCTACCAGCATGGTGAGTTCTCCATCCCTGCACCTTTTTGTTAAACTACTGAACAAGTTGTAACTAAAAGCCTTGTGATTGAGTGAGCTTCATGCATGTCTTGAGAGTGAGAGGTTATATAGTTTATCCATCTTGATCCAATTCAGGAAAAACCCAAAAAATAGTTTAAGTTACTAGGAATCCTCGAGCTACAACCTAGAGGAGTTTCCTAGAGTGATAACAAGTTTAAACCAAATGAACTGTTCAAATAAGAACACAAGGTAAGAGGAGGATGGTGATCTAGTACCTAATAGTTCCTGGGAGAGAGTGCACAGCTGGTGTTTCTCCACTTGCATGGATTTGAACTTTTTTAGCTCCTTTAGTTCTTTCTGTATCTCTTCCTAGCGAAATTTATGGAACATTAGTTCTTCTGCCAATATTTCCCTCAATTCCCTGATGGTCTTCCTATGTTCAGCAAGGGGAACCATTCCTTGTTGATACCTCTCCACCTGAATCTTCCACTTCTTCACTTCTATTCTTAGGAGTGAGATCTCTTGGGTTACCCTCTGGATCCTTTCATCTTCAACATGATCTTCATTATCAGAATACAGATTGACAAAATTTTGTGAAAGTTGAGTCCATACCTTACCACATGATGCTTTAGCCTGAACATTCTGCACTGCCTGTATGGGTACTCCTGCAATAACTTCTATGGGTTCTGGTTCTTGTGTAACAACTTCTTCTTGAAATTCTCCTCCAACAGCCTCAACTTGTATAGTTGCCTTTAAAATAACTTCTAGGGGTGCTGGTTCTTGTGTTACCGCACCCTCTTCTTGAAATTCTCCTCCAGTAACTTCAACTTGTATAGGTGCCTCTAAAATAACTTATGAGGGTGTTGGTTCTTGTGTAACAACACCCTCTTCTTGACATTCTTCTCCATAAACCTCAACAGCCAATTGTGAAGGTGCTGGTTCTTGTGTGACAACCTCTTCCTGAATTTCAATCTCCACATCTGCCTGGTTTTCAAATGTAGCTTTGACAGGGAGATGCAAGGCTACTAGTTCTTGTGTATCAGAGCCCTGCCCTTCTATTTCTTCATGTTGTTGGGGTTGTTCTTGAATTAGAGGAATTTTGGGGTCTAAAATGGGCCTCCTAAGGAAAATAATAAAATAATAGTTAAAATAATAAAATAATGGTTAAAATAATAAAATAATATT
>LPNX010452311.1:66992-110989 GCA_001517045.1 Pseudotsuga menziesii
GTGGTAGCGGGGTCCGTCAAAAGTATGTAGTGTGGGTACTTGTTGGATGCGGAATCAAATTCCGCATCCAACGAGCTCTCCTGATCGAAATTTGAGTAAAAACACAATGAGATATGTCGAAAATACGAACAAAAAAAGTAGTTTTTTTTAATGACAAATATGCCAATTCAACCATTATGGTTGACTTATTTTATTGAAATTCTATTGGTTCTTTAATTCCAACTCACAAAAACTTATTTTGGCACGTTTTCTTATAAGGCCCATTTTAGACCCCAAATTTCCTCTAATGGAGTTACTTCCATGTCCTTTGCAATATGAAGCTATTCTTCAAGAATTTCAGTATCCCCCAAGCACTGTGATTGCATTTGTTCATCCTCTCTTAGGTCCAGATCAGGAATTATGTCCACCTCGGGATTGATTTATTCTTGTTGCATGAGAGTCTCAGCAAAAATTTCTTGGGATGTTGGTTCTTGTGTGACAACATCCTGGTCAACTTCATCATTATCCTGGTGCTGAGCTTCTATCTCTATCAATTATGCGCCCCGAGATGGTTTAGGAGTCACAGCATAGACTTCCTCATTAAAATTAGGAATATTTTTAGTCTCTATTTCATCTGCCCTAATTTGGGTGGCAACTTCAACAAGAATGTTCGAGGATGTTGGTTCTTTTGTATCAGCACCTTGTCTGTCTATTGCTTCTATTTGCTGAGGTTTCTCTTGGGGAGATTCACTGTCCTTCCAATCAGATTGTCCTAGGAGCACTTCTGTTTCTTCTGTTGATTGTGACTGTAATTGTTTTTTCCCCCTTTTCTGTACCAGGGATCATTTCTATTTCTATTTCTTCTGCATCCCTCACTTCCACCTTAGGTGCTTCTTGTCCTTATTCTTCCACAGATGCGGGTATAGGTTGTTGTGTCACAAAGGAAAAAACTATGACTTTGTAACCTGATTGGTTAAATATTTCCCCACACATAGGGAATACCACTCTCTCTTCCTCCTCACCATTCTTAGTAGGAGGTGATCCTTCTAACTGGTCTGCGACTTCAACCAGTGTGTGAAACTTCCTTTCTACCTGCTTCCTGCATGCCTCCTTCTAGTTTTCTAGTTCTCTTTAAAGCGTATGTACTTCTTCCTTCAGTAGACCATTTTCATGCAAAGTCCGTTGATTTGAGGTTCCTCTGCAACCGGTTCCAATGGGGCATCATTTGCTTTGGGTCTCAAAATGGGGAATTCAATATGTGCTTCTAGGTTTTCCCATATTTCCCATGTTGTTTCAGCTGCTGTAACTGACCTGGTTCTTTTTCTTATTGTTAGCAGTGGTTCCTACACCTCCTCTTTTGATCGTCTCCTTTTCTTTCATGGTGCAGGATTCTATAGATTTGTAGCTGATGTGGAAGGGATATCTCCTATCTCAGCATCCTACTTTTCTTCTGCAATTAGAGTTCCCCCCATTAAGGGGAATATTCAATGGTCAATACCTATGCATTTTCTTCTATTATTGTGGCTCTAACAACCTCGGCTTCAAATATCGTAGCATCCAATGTTGTTCTAGCTTCAATCTCTATTGTCATAGCTTCCACATTATTTAATCTCTTCACAGGGTTTTCTCTTACATTTTCCTCCAATTCCTCTACTTGGTCATCTGATTGATCATTCGATCCAGTCTCATCTCACCCTTGCAGCTAAATTGGAGGGAATTCGGTCCTCCTGTTGTTCTTCGTCTCCCCCCAACTATACATTTGCATGCTCCTCTCGGTTGTGAACATCCCCCAAGAGTACACGTACTTCCACTTCTTCTTTTATTGGAGCACTAACCAAAAGGATGGGTTCCTAGTTTATTTGATTTTGACCTATGAATTGCTCCTAGGTTTGGTTCCTTTGAGCTAAGGCCCTTAAGATTATTAATTTCATTAGGCCATGATGGGTAAGGGAGGAGTTTGGATGCTTGGTTGTTCTGACAAACCCCACCATATGGTGTAGGTATCTAAATAGATAAAATGGAATATTAAGTAAGGCCCTATGGCGTAAATGAGATAGTAGAGGAAGTTCAAAATAATAGACAGTTTGATACCTACCTTCACAGGTGATATACTTTTTGAGGAAGACTGCTACTTGATCCCACAATTGAGGTAGTGATTGTAACACTATCCCTCACCTTGACTAACAAATTTGTTCCCCCTCTAGCAGAAAATGCTGTACTACAACAACATTGGGAGTCCTTCGACCAAACTAGGCTCTTCCTACCTGAGGAAGGACGGTGACTTCAGCCACTGTCGCTTCAGAGACTTCTATATGCAACCCCCTAACCTCTGAGTGGGTTTCTGTAAGATTTTAAGTGAATTGTAGAGATGTCTCTCGATGGAGCCCATCCAAGCATTGGAAAAATTCAATCCATCCCGCAGCTTCAAAAATAGCGAAAAATTCAACATTTCTTCCCAATTCTCACATATTTGGAGGTTCACGTCGAGCTAGGATACTCATGTTTGCCTTCTGAATTCTTTATCAGCCCAACAAATTGCAAGTCTCGATAATGGAGGTTAAAGCACAGAGTATGCCTGAACAGCCGAGATTGTAGTTGGGTAAATTCGGAAAGTTAAGACAATTGTGAGCATGGAATTCTTGGTAAAATTTATCCCAAATTAGGAAAGGGTGGAGGTTATAGGATAAAGTTGAATAGCCATTAATTTGTATGAGTGGACATTTAACGTTATATGGGTGTAATGATGGGCGTAAGAAGGTAGGCATGATTAATTCTATCAATTCTAGTTAATGCTTAATCAAGTAAATAATCAAAACCATACCTTCGTAAATATTCTATGAATCGTGACCCTTGAGGATAATAAAGCATGTGAAATGTAGCCATTCAAATTTAAACATTATTGCAGGCGTGATGTCATGATTTTTTTTCTCCCGGCGGACCAAAACCATCTTGTCAATCCTGAAGGAAACATAATGAAAGCTATGAAGTGAGTCAGAATTACCGGTAGCGGGAATTCTAGCCAGATATGGAGGAGCTGCAACCACAAAATTGTAAAAAGTTTTTCCAATATTGGGGGAGTCGCAGCCGCAAGCCATAGAAAAATAAGCCAGTTTGGCGGAGTCACAACCGTCGGAAAAGGTAAAAATGGACAAAATTCAAAGAGAGTCGCAGCTGCCGAAAAAGGTAAAAATGAGCAAAATTTAAAATGACTCATAGTTGTAGAGGATGGAAAAATGGCCGATATTTTACAGAGTTGTAGCTACGCGGAATGGGAAAAAGGTGTTATTTTATGGTGTCGCAGCTACAGATAAATGGAAAAATAGGCAAGGTTTTATGGTGTTACAGCTGCGTGGAATGGGAAAGGTGTTATTTTATAGTGTTACAGCTGTAGATAAATGAAAAAATAGGTAGGGTTTTACGGTGTTGCAGCTGCGCGAAATGGGAAAAGGGCATTATTTTATGGTGTTGCAGCTGCAAATAAATGAAACAATAGGCAAGGTTTTACGATGTTGCAGTTGCTCAGAACAGGAAAAGGTCGTTATTTTGCAGTGTTGTAGTTGTAAATAAATGGAAAAATAGGCAGGGTTTTGCGGTTTTGCAGCTCCACCCGATGGAAAAAGGGAAATTTTTTTACGGTATTGCAACTACAAATAAACAAAAAAATAGGCAATTTTTTTACAGGAATCGCAGATGTAGCTGAATGTTCATTGTTTATTTTTCTTCAAGGAGTTTCCTTCTGAAGCAGGAAGTTGCAAAAGTAATCCCATGGTCATTGGTCCCAATCATGACCATTTCTCCTCAGGTACATCCCTGCACATATTCTTAAAACAAATGGATTAAGCGCAAAGGAAAAATAAAAACAAAAACATCAATTTATTTATGTACAAAAATATGTGTGGGAATCACAATGATTGTCTAAAGATTGACAAGGGCAGAGAAAGATTCCTACCCTTGTTCTAAATGGTATTCCGGATCAGCTGCAATCTGTGAAGTGAACACATCCTTCGAAATGGGATTGTGGTACAGTCGCAGCCTATGACCATTAGCAAATAATGGTGCACGATTCTCATTAATGGTGACCAGGCAGACTGTACCGTTGTCAAATACTCTGCCTATCAGATATGGGCCCAACCATCTGGTACGTAACTTACCTTTGAAGCCCCTTTTGAATCCTGAATCGTATAACAATGCCTAGTCTCCTTCGTAGAAGACTTTCTTTTTGATGAATCGATCGTGCTAGTTGGATCTTTGTTACTAAATTAATACTATCTGATCCACAATAGCTAAATGTTTCTCATCAAGTTCATTCAATTGATTCAATCTACTCCTCTGGGCTTTAGTCACATCTAAGTTTACCTTTGTAGCTGTCTTCAAGGTGTTGATTTCGAATTTGATGGGGAAGACAACGATTTTTCCATACACCAAGCCATAAGGAGATAAACCTGTAGTATTGTGCCAAGTAGTATGATATGCTCACAATGCTTACGGAAGTCTATCAGCCCAATCTCTACGATGGCTCCTGACTGTTTTGGTAAGGATAACTTCAATAAATTTGTTAGTGCTTTCCACCTAGACATTGGCTTAGGGATGGTATGGTGAAGCTATCCGATGCTGGATATGGTACTTATGTAGCAAAGATTCAAATTTATGTGACACAAATTGAGGTCCTCCATCTATAACCACTTCCTTGGGTACTCTAAAACGAGTAATTATTTCTCCATACAAGAAATCTATTATAGCCTGGTCATTGGCTTTCACCAAAGCCACAACTTCTACCCATTTTGTCATGTAGTCGGTACAAACTAAGATGTAGGATTTCTGCCTCAAATGAGGGTTGATAGGGCCAACAAAATCTAAGGCCCATTTGTCAAAAGGTTCAACCACCAACTGTGGTTGAATATGCATTTGATCCAATCTATTAGGTTGGACCATCCTCTAGCAAATGTCACAAGATTGGACATACTTTTTCGCATCCTTGAAAATTGTCGGCCAATAATAGCCCATTCTCAGCACCTTATGACATGTCCTCCTATCTGCGAAATGTCCCCCACATGGCTCGTCATGGAAGGCCTTCAAAATATGGAAGATTTCATATTCTCTTACACATCTTCTGATCTCAAGATCAGGGCCTATGTAGAAGATATGACCACGTATCTAGCAATACCTGGCACTTTGTTGAATAATTTTCCTCTTCTCTTTTTCTGAAAAATGTGCCGGAAGCTTCCCTACAACCAAGTATTTAGCGACATCTATATACTAAGGGGAATGAGCTAAAACTGCAATTAAGTGTTCATCTGGAAAGAGTCCTCAACAGGAAGATTATCATCATTGTTAGTAAAACGAGATAAGAAATTAGCAACAACATTTTCTTTTCTAGGTCTTCCTATAATAGTAATATCAAATTCCTGTAATAATAACAACCATCTAGTTTTCCTAGCATTTGTAACAGGTTTATTCATTAGATACTTGATGGCTGAGTGGTCAGTGTGTACAAAGGTGGGATATCCAGTGATGTAATGTCTATATTTGTTAATGGATTAGACAATGGCTAAAAACTACTTTTCTATAACAGTATAATTAAGTTCATCATGGGCCAAGTTTTTGCTAATGTAATAGACTGCATAAGGTGCTTGACCATCCTGTTGTCCTAATACTGCTCCAATGGCAATGTTAGAGGCATCTGAAGAAATGTGAAAAGACAGGGCTCAATTGGTCCCCCTTAAGATGGGAGTTGTAGACAACTTCTACTTAAGTTTAATAAACATTGCCTGGCATGCATCATTCCAAATAAATTGCACATCCTTTGATTAACAAAGAAAACAAAGGAGAAGCACGTTTGGAAAAGTTTTCTATAAATATTCTATAATAACTAGCATGCCCTAAGAAGCTACGTACCTCTTTCTATGTTACAGGAGTGGGTATATTTTCAATTACCCTGATTTTGGAGGGATCTACTTGGATGCCATCAGCATAGATAAAGTGTCCCAGAACTACACCCTTTCTCATCATCACGTGGCACTTTTCAGTGCTCAAATACAGCTGGGTTTGCTCACATTGTTTTAATACCTTTTCTAAATTTTTTAGTGCCTCTTCAAAGTCACTACCATAAGGAGTAAAATAATCCATGAAAATATCCATACTATCATTAACCATCTCCGAAAATATGCCAATCAAAGCTCTTTGAAAAGTGGCGTGTGCATTACACAAACCGAAGGGGAGTACTCTATCGCAAAAGTACCCCAGGGACAAGTGAAAGTGGTTTTGTCTTGGTCTTATAGAGCAATATGAATTTGATTGTACCCACTAAACCCATCCAAAAATGAGAATAATTTCTTCCCAGACAGGGTGTTAAGTACCTGATAAATGAGAGGCAAGGGGAACTAGTCTTTTTGAGTTGCCTTGTTTAATTCTCTATAATCTATGCAAAATCTCCACTTCTCGTTCTTCTTGGGTACTATCACAAGTGGAGAAAACCACTCATTGTCTAAGATCAGGTATATAAATCCTGCTTCCAAGAGTTTCTGAATTTACTCTTTCACTATGTCCCTAAGCTTGGGATTCATTATTCGTTGTGGTTGGCACAGGGGCCAGGAGTTGCTTTTGATGTAAATATGGTGAATGCACATATTAAAAGGGATACCCTTCATATCCGTGTACTCCCAGGAGAATGCCCCCTTATGTTTTTTTAAGAGAGTGATTAGACGTTCCTGTTTGTCAGCAGCAAGATTGGGATTGATATTCAACATTTTTCCAGGCTCTATCTCGACTGGAACACTTTTCAAACTTTTCAACACTGGAACTATGTGAGTATCACTGACAAATGTCTCCTCTGTGAGACTTTCTTGTTCTTCTTCACCTAAAGTGCTATTCAGGATATGATAATTTTGTTTATTGATACAAGTGGGTTCACTAATGAAATTATTGATGGCATCATCTTCTATTTCATCTTTTAAAGTCAAGGTATTACCTATCGTTAACAATGGCTGAATGCCCTTCTCTTCCTCTAGCTCCATCCATAATGGATTTTCAGCTTCTAGGCTCGGCCGCGCTGGAGGATACAAGGTGAGTTTTTTCATTTTGGTTCCATATGAAATGGTCATAGACCCTGACCGACAGCTGATGCAGGAATCCACTATGGCCAGCTAGGGTCTTCCCAGGATAAGTAGGTGCCCCCCCAACTGCGAATTAGGCTATAAAACCAAGAAGTCAGTAGGGTATTCCCATGAGTCAATTAGGACTATGAGGTCATCTAGGATTCCCTTAGGTTTAATGGTGGACCTATCAGTGAGTTCTATAATGGTAGGGGTTGGCCTGAGATTAGTGAGCCCAAGTTTTTGTACAGTTTCTATTGTCATGACATTAATGGCTTCACCTAAATCTACCAACACATTCGGTATCGGTGTGTTCCCAATATGCACAGTGATAGTGGGATTCCTAGGATCATAGTATTTGGCTAGAAGGGTTTTTCCCATTGTTAGTTCGAATAGTTTTCCTATGACATGGACAGTGGGAGGATCCTTAGCTTTTATACCTGGTTTCTTTACACATAGATCCCGAACAGTTTTGGCGTATATAGCCACATCATGAAGGGCCTACAACAATGGAATTTTGACATAGAGGTTTTTTAACTCTCCTAAGAGGCTAAATTGAGGTTTTCCCACTGCTTTCTGTAATGTTAGTCTTTCAGGGTATGGCGGTTCTCTAAACGATTGTGTAGGCTGTGTCTCAGTTGCTAATTCCTTTTGTGTTTCAGCCGGTGTCTCAGTAGGACTTTCAACATCCTAAATAATGGGAATTATCGCATTAGATGAGTACTGCTGATTCATCCTTTCTTCAGACACAGAGGATGGAACATCCTTGATGACTAATGTTTCCAATACTCTCCCTGTTCGTAGGCGTATATCATTACAGGAGATGGGAGTAATGGAATAAGCGGGCATGTTGGTAGTCTCAAACTGGTGGACTGCTTTATTGTTTGGGTTGGGGTTAGGTTGAGCAGGCAACTGAGGACGTATAGGCATGTGAGGTGTAGCATTGTTCTAAAGTTGCAGCTGGGGCTGCTGGCACTATTGGTATGGCTAAGGATACTGTTGAGGAGGGTATTGTTGATGTGGGAACTATTGATGTGGAAATTTTTGAGGAGGTTGATTATGGGGAAACTAGTTTCCTGGATGGAAGTTCCTCCACCCAAGAGACCAAGAATTTTGTTGGTTTGGTGACTGTGCCCAAGAGTTCCAGGAATTAAAATTTTGCATTGGAGGTTGAGAAGGATACCATTGATGGTTGGAATAGGATGAAGGGAATTGTGTATTCATGTGATGCATATTATTCCAATTATTCATGTTATTTGAAAATGGAAACGAGTCTGGAGTCATACCTTGATTTTGAGGCTGCCAAGGCTTTTTCTAGGCAATGAAGTAGGTTGGTTCCACATCTGGAGTTAATGCCTACAGAACTGCCTTCACTTGAGGTAGTGAAGGACATACTTCTAATTTATCGAGCAAGAAATCCTTCAGGAGATGTTTCTTCCTACATTTAGGGCAGAATACACCGAGTGTTATATCTTCTACTGCTTGTTTCTACATCTCCCTCAGGACATCTACTTCTGAGGAGATGAAGCTCATCATTTCTGTCTTGAAATTCTCAAGGAGATTTCCTATTTCTTCCTAGGTGGCTCCTCCATTAGATGAATTATGTGTTATGTCGAAGACATCTCGTTCTATTTTATCCTGTTTGTCATGTTTGTTGTTCTTGGAAGATCCTCTGGAATACCTCTTGCATAATTCAATAATATTTTCGAAGGATTCCTTTGAGATGTCCCCCTTTCCTAATAGATTCAACATGTCTAGGAAGTATTCCCTAATTCCATGAAGTAGGATTATCTTGAGCACATCTAACCCCATATTAGTCTTTCCAGCTCTTTGCACATTGTGCAACAACCTCTCAGCAAAATCTTCCAATCTTTCCTTGTCCCTTTGTACCATCTTGAATAGGTCTTCTCTTTAATCCTTGGTATTGCAGTACTCCTGATATTTTTCTATGAACACCTATTTCATTCGATCCCAGGTGGTGAGAGTTCCACCACCCAGGCTCATGAACCAACATAATGCATTATCCTTCAAAGTAGCAGAGAAAAGTTTCAACTTCTACACACTGGAAGTGTAATCATAGCTATCACAAAGGATATCAAATTCGAAAAGAAATTTGTCTAGATCCTTTGTGTCCTTTCAATGAAAATGAGGTAAAAGAGATTGTGATATATTTTTCATGGGGGCTATTCCCTCTTGCTATTGAATGGGGAACTATAGTGTGGAAACAGTCCCCTCAGACAAGGGATCACCCCCATTATTATGATTTTCTCCTACCACCTCGTCATGATCTTCTGGATCGTGTCTATTATTCATGTCTTCTTCTTCTCTATCCTCTCTATGCTTCCACAGATCAATTAATTCTTGATGGAATTGTGTCCACTCTTATTTTTTCACCACATTCCCGTTAATGTGATATACCAAGTCTTGGTTAGTTGATCCCACAGTACTAACTCTGTGTTAGATTTTTATCATTCGAGCTAGCATTATGATCTTAGGATATTTAACTGATAGAATAACATGCACAACAATAAACACAAGAGACAAGAGACATAAAGAATTTTCCTTGGGGAAATCATAAAAGGAGAAAGCCCTGCAACTTCCTTGGAGATAGAATCAACACCAAAAGTAAAACCTAAAAACATAAAGATGATCTCCCGATAGCAGTAGTCTCTCTCTCTCTGATCCCAACTTCTTCTCTCTCACTCATGCACCCTAGTGAGTGAGCATGTGTGTAATAAATAGAGAGGCTCACTCTCTGTTTACATTCTTTCATTCACTTAATGTCTACTCCAACATGTCGGCCTCACTTAACAATTACCGTCCTAGAGCCGACATCTCTAGGAGAGTCTAATAACCCTAGTGCCCCACATCTTATGGGGACTTTTCCCCTCCAACCAACAAGGAGGGTTATCCTTAACATAATGGTGGGGACTATCACCCCGACTTACAATAAATCACTCTAGGGTCAACTTCTCTAGGGTAGTCTAATAACCCTAGTGTTATGGAGAAAACTTCCTATGGATTGGGGTACCAAAATAGAAAGAGTAACCACAAAAATCAATCCTTTCCCATATGCAAGAGAAACCAAATATCTAACACTAAAGGATATTGAAACATACCTTATTCATGATGGTTGATGTAGATCCCTGTTGAGCTTTTCCACTCTTTCTTGTATTAGCAATTTGCTCTCTCAACATTCAGCAAACAAGACAAGCATGCTATATAATGGTGTTAGATCTACTCTAGCATATATAATCAATAACATATAAGCATTTAAAAGCATCCATGCATTCAATACTCATTTAAATACACATTATTGGATAAGAAAAGATATTTCTATTAATATAAATAAGAGATTACAATAGTGATAACCTCTGTCGGTAGGTTTGCGAACCGGAGAAACTGAGTCCTCCACCTGGGCCTCCACCACTTCAATCCTCCATCTCTTGATAGCAAGCTCACAAGAAAAGGCAAGTTTGGGAAGAACACAAATTGATACAAGGGCCAAATAGATGCAGACTCAAGTATAAGCTCTGGCAACAATGGACTATAGTTTTCTTACTCTTCAATTCATCCCCCTTTCAATGTATCCAAAGGGTTCCTTATATAGTGGTTCAATGGGGTAATGTAAGGTCAAATCCGAGTGATCTCAAGGCATATGGAAGGCCAAGAGACAAGTGACTCAGATCCACATCAAGGAAAACTCCAAAACTATTTGGCCTTTTGCACACATCCCAATGTACATGGGTTTTAGGGTCATATTCGTGTACATATGTGAGAATAGGTTTAAAAGTCACATATGGAAAATAATGCATGTTTTTAGGGATGATCTTGGAAACAACAAAGGTACAAAAATGTTCCATGGGGTCTAAAGAGTCTACAGAGGGACAGGGAAGGACATAAAGGTGTGATCCACCATGTGTGGTAAAATCAGCTGTAACAGATGCCCCCTATTGTGTGAGGTCAGAAGGGTGATACAATGGCTGAAATACATTACAAGTCCATCCCAGAAGTGGAGTGATGAAGAACCAGGTGGAAGAACCAGCCATCCAATAGTATAATACAATAATCAAAATTTGCACATAACTGCAAGTACATATAGCAGTCCTGGATACATAAGAGTACAATGGCCATGAATAGGCATGATACAAAATATGACATGTGTGGTCATCACCACGTACAATATAGATAGATCAGAATCTCCATGATGAAGATATACAAAGGATCACGATCTCCATGAAAGCTGAATATATACAATGGATCAAGATCTCCATAATGGCTAAAGATATCTGACATACATTGTAATCAAGTCACGAGAGCTGAAATCTCATGAACACTGGCACGATCAAGGAGGTAACATATATGAAATGCCACCAATCTATAAGGTATTCTACACAATCTACTACGATTACATGTCCTACTATGTGAAAAGAGGTATCCAGGTCGAACATAATAGTCCATCATCTGATTACCGGTCATTGATGTATACCGTTAATAGATGCGATATCACCCACCAATAATGAAAATGGGAATCAAGGTACTAGAGTGAAAACTAACAACTGTGAATAAATGTGTTGAGGTTGAACACTTGAAAGGATCCATTGATCAGGGGACATTGATGTATTCCCAAAACTGTTGATGGTGAGAGAACCTGCCACTGATGACTGCAAGTCTCAAGGCACTCAAAATGACTCTAGATTCCTATCCCAGAATAAATGATCTGAAGTCAATGGGATGAAATCCACTGGAAGGAGAGCATTAAAGCATCCCCCATCATCCAACACGAGGTACTTAGCAAATCTGTATAATGTGGAAGGACTCGATCATAATGTGCATGAACCAGTATCAGTACTGGGAATGGCCGACATGCAAAGTCAAGATAACTGAAGAATGGCTGACTCAGGTTTCAAATTCCTTCAAACAAGAGAATAAATGTGAATTGTGACTAAATGTAGGTAGCATAGACTCGATATACAAAACTGGGACATCTCTGGGACACAGGAGGCATCGACAGAGGCGCCATAGGGACTGGAAGCTTAACCGGTCAGTGGAGATAAACTCAGAGAAACACGTGAAGCTCCTAAAGTCAAACTATTAACCCAACCAGTGGATGTGATATACAGTGCTCTATTCGAAGGTGACACGACTCGACTGCTGCCAAAGACAACATCTTTTCTTGTTTGGCTTTTTGGTTTTTTTATTTTTTTGGACTTTTTCAAATATCTTCAAAAGATTGAAAAAGAATAAAAGTGCTTTATAGTTACATAATAGGAGGAGACGAGTGTCAAGGGGAAAACAAACTAGTTCCAAGCAGTGAAACATACCTATGCTCAATGCAAGGATATATGTGTAGGATAACAACACTCGGAGGAAAGTCCCCTCCCAGTAAAAAATGGGGAATCAAGCTGCAAAGGATATGTAAAATGGCTCTGCGTGGCTAGAGATGAGACAAGCTCGAGCTATATAGCTGATAATCAAAGTCAGGGAAGCTGGCATAAGGCTCAATGAGGTAGGCAAAACTTGTGATAATGCAATTACAACTTAACATAAGGGAGTCTTGGGGAAAAAGGCCAACAAAAATATCAAGAGGAGTATGAGGCTCTTGCGCAAAGTCATGGCGATACTATACAAAGGACTCCCACACCCTAAAAGGAAAAATGTCGGCATGGGCAACAAATGCAAAACATGAGCTAACTAGGGAACCCATGTATGGTCAAGCTCTACCATTCACATCATGTCACTTCTAAAACATCAAGAAGGTTCCGTGACAAGATAGAATGGGTTCGTACCTAAGGTTATAATGAAATGGTCATAAGATCATGCAAAGTGCAAATGTATGTGAAACCTAACCTATATTCCAGTTTAGACATGTATAATACTTGAAATCGGCATGAACGAGTCAAAACCATCGTCAAAACGACGCTCAAAATGGACTCCTACATCATCAAATTAGTCCAAAATGGTCCAAAATGGCCAGAAACGTTCCAAAACTACAGAAAAGGGGGTAAAAAATTTCAAAAAATTCAAAAAATTCTATAAATAGTAAAAAATTCAAAAATTTCATATCATTTGAAATTTTTACCCATTTGAGCTCAAAAGTTCCAATGTGAATTCCGGGAGCTTCATCTGGCGAAATTCAACACCGTTTGTTCCAGGTAACTTCTAATGTCCTCCTCTTCCATTTTCATGCAAAATTTTTCAATTTCCATGGTCAATTTTAATTTTTTGGCCAATCTAAAATGGTCGTTTTGGCCCACGCAGATATCGAGGTTTTTTCCGCGTATAGGGCTAGCCATACGCAGAAAAACCTTCCGAAACCGCATACATACACGGTTGTTTTGCAAACAGTCATGTATGCGGCCGTGCATAAGGATTTTTAAGGTATATACTCACCAAAAATCAACTTTTATGTGCAGGATGGTTCTAGAATGGAGGGATAGGGAACATGGAGATGTAAAAGAGGCCATTCGAGGTGACTTAATGGCTCAACAAGCTCTACATCATCTGTTATATATAAGTTTTGGTGTCTTGGCATCCTGAGGGCCAAACCAAGACTCCTGCAAATGCTAATAGACTACTAGGACCCAGACTTGGAGTCTTTTCATATCGACAGGATGTTCCTCACTGTAGAGATTGAGGACATATATTTCATTATTGGATTATCCTGTCGGGGAGAGGTGGTGAACCTACTCTCTCATGGGCCCAGAGGTGGCCTTACCATTGATGAGTAAATTGTAGTATACTGAGTCTTTTATCTGATGAAGAAGCCCCAATAGGGTCTGTTGGTGCTTCTTCCTGTCTATCTTTCCTTTGACCTTCTGAGATGCCGAAATGTTTTATTCTACCTCTAGGGCATCATCTTGCATGAGTGATAAGGAGGCAGACCTCCTTTCTCTAAGAAGTAGGAATAAATTAGATTCAAAGACATTTGCATAAGTTATCCTAGTAGAGGTATCAGTGGGATTTATTTCAGTGGGGATCTTGCTGTAAATATTGTTGAACCTCTTGGTGAAGTTGGAGACAGACTCTCCATTTTCTCTTTTCAAGTTGTTGAACTCTCTGATATAGTACAGGTGATATCTCCTCTCTCCCTAATGCTTTAGAAAGATGTCATCTAGGTCCTCAATGCCTACCATTGATCCCACAAGAAGTTCCTTAAACCATTTCCTAGCATGACCATCTAGGCTTTGCGCAAAAATCCTAGTCCATACATCTTCTTGCTCTATGTTAATGTTCTTAGCATAGCTATAAAATGCCTCTAGATGTTCTTAAACTATGAAATCCCCTTCTCCTGTGAACTTAGGAATATACTTGAGGTAATCTCCAGGTAGGCATGGCCGAGAGGGGTTTTGGAAAATTTATGGGGCATACCTAGCTACCAGGATCCTTTCCATTTTGGTTAATTGAGGGGCAACCATTTTGGAAATGGGGATCGACAGGGTTGAGGAAAGAAATACTGATGAAGGTACTTTCTAAGAAGGTGGTGGTGGTATACTTATCCCAGTGGAGTCACCAGAGATTGGATCTTCACAAGAAGTAGTGCTGAAGATGCCCAAACCCTATAATTTTTCGAGGTATTTATAAATTCCTAAGAATTAATTGTTTCAACAGAAGAAATAATAGTAGAAAATTTCTTGAAATGCCTGATGTAGCTTCCTATGTAGCACTGCTAGTTTGTATTAGTGAAGCCCTAGATCTTCTCAAAATTTCTTCTGGATCTGAAACTGATGTTGCAAGTGGCCCTGTAGGGTTTTCTCTGGTACTTGGTCTTCTTGAAGCCACCTTATTTCAATGGAGTCGCTAGATAGATGATTAGAAAGAGAATAGTGTCCAAGCTTTTTCTCTCATCAAAGCAAGGATCTATGTTGTCTCCTAGGGAAGCTGAGCTTCAGTCTCCTCTCCACTGCAGTGGCACCAATTTGTTGTCACTCCAGGAAACTCCTCTAGGTTGTAGCTCGAGGATGCCTGGTAACTTACAATGTTTTTAGGGTTTTCTGGTATGGATCAAGTCAGATGACCTATATAACCTTCCACTCTCAAGACATGCATGAAACTCACTCAATTACAAGGATTTTAGTTACAACTGTTCAGAAGTTGACAATAAGATGCAGGGATGGAGAACTCATCATGCTGGCAGATTTACATACAAAACAGATGCATATAAATGGCTAAATCATGATAAGGATGGTACTTATAAATCAAATCACATTAACACACCAATAGGATGATATCTATTAGTTATTAATCAACTTGAAAGTAACCTAAATACACATTCAGGCATAAGTACAGTAAAAACAGAGATGAAGGCTGAACAAATTATAACAAAAGAGCTTATATTCAAGAATGAGCAAAATGAGACGCTGAAAATAGTATAGGTTTATAAATCCCCGAACTTGAACTTTTTTCATAAAATAAGTCTTAGGCTTTATAGCCTTTACAAAATGTACAGATCTTGAAAACTTGGACCTGTTTTTACAAAAATAAACAAAAATAATAGTTTTTTGCAAATTAGGGTTTGAAACCCTACTTAACTACTTGTCTAACTTAATTGAAGGATTAGTCCACTGAATGAACATTTAAATAACTGATGTTACTGCTGATGATTACTGCTACCAGTCCTCTGCCAGTTAAGCCATTGATTTCTCTTGACAGCTACGGTTGGTGGCCTTTTGTGCTGTTATGTCATAGTAGATCTTAAACATACCCTTTTCTGATGCTTTCCTCAGTGTCTTTCATCTCTAGATCATGTCCTTGAGCCATCTGTAGTTTCCCAAAACCAGTCCTGTATGCCAAAACTTGCTTTTAAGCCTATGTTTGATTTTGGTGGTTAAGAGGCCAGCCTATCGGAACCGTTAGCTTCCAAAAGTGGCGCTTTCGGTGGCTAATGAATAGCCCCAGCATCCGCCTAAGCCATTGAAAGCCCCATTTTACAAAAAATATTAGGTTTTTCTCAAAAATGTCTTTTCAGACCTGTTTGCTCAGCTTTCCTCATCTGCAGGCTTCGTGCTAGGAGTGTTAACAATGCCTTGGCTAGCTTCAGAAGGCTACAAACTAACTGCTGCTTCAGCTAGGGTTTCTAAGGTGGGGTGGCTGCTAGGGTTTTCTTTGGTTTCCTTCAGTTGTAGCCTTTGGAGCCTAACCATCCTGTATAATCTAGTATTGTCCTTCAGGTACCTTGTGTTCATCCTTTTCAAGAAAATGTATCTTTCTCTCTGCTCAAGGTAGGACTTGTGTAGTAGCTTGTTCCTTCTGGTCAATGTTTGATTATTTCTCTTTAGTTCTCTTGTCAAGACCTCCATTTCATAAATATTCCTCAGTAGCTGATTGATATTTTGACTTTTAGGCTTGCTGGAGGAACCCTTCTCTATTGGTTCCTCTTGCTCATGTGGTTTGGGGGATGGAAATGCTTTAGACATTTGCAGAGCTAGGGCTGCATCCTCTTCTTGCACTTCCTCAGAATCTGAATAGAGTAGATTTAAGATATTCTCATGGTGTGCTTCTGCATCTTGACCCTTCTCACTGAATTCCAAGTTCCCTTTTTCCTTTTGGTCTTGGAGGAGGAGGGAGGCTGTTATGTTGTTGTTGCTGGGGAAATGGACCTCCTCCTTCTTCTCCCACTCCTTGGTGTGCTGGAATTCTTGGCAGGAGACTTCCCTTTATCTTTTGGTTGAAGGACCATCTCAAAACCATTCCAAAACAGAAAATAAGGCCAATCCATATTTCTTCTCTTCAACAAATCCTGGACCAATAGTTGGATAAAACCATGGTGGGACAACCTGCCAACAATCTTGGATGATTGGAATTTCACTTGATGTGCCATCTTTCCTAGACTTCTTTGTAAGTAAAAGGGAAAATTGAGAGGGCTTTTACCTATGAAGTGATTCATCAACTTGAAATGGTAGATAATGGATTTGTTATATCTCTATTCACAGGTTAGATAGACCACAATGGCATTCAGCAGTTGTTTCCAATTCTCCTCCAACCATGATGATGGCACACTTTTCTTCCACACTATTCCTCTATGCTCAAGCTTAAGGTAAGACCTGAACTCCACCTCTTTGGGTATGGTGATCTTGAACCATTTTTCTCCTATGCAAGGAAGTTTTGTCACCTCAGTGATTAGTGCTTCATCTATGTGAAACTCCTCTTTTCCTATGACTGCTTTTGACCCATTGAACGAGATGAAAAATGCTTCAGCCACGTGCTGATGGAAGCCTTGTATATTTTCACAGAACTTGTAGCAGCCAACCTCTTGTAAGAGTCTGCAGACCTCTGGATGTGCTTCTAAGTAACTAATATCACCTAGCTCCTGCTTGAGAGCAGGTCCACTCTTCTTCATCTTGATGGGTGTCTCTCCTAGGTACCTGCAAAACAGTTCTCAATTCTGTATACAGTATGCTTATCAGGCTTCTCTTTGAGAGCTAGTTTTTCTGGTGGGGAAAAAATGATAATCTCGAAGATGAAATTAGATGGAGTCTCTTGGCACTAATTATGAGGGTTTCCCTATCATTATGGAGGCTGAGATCATAAGATGATGGCAGCAGCTGATCCTCTAGATCTCCTTTCCTAAGTAATCATAACCTACATTAGCCAAAGTATTCGATATGCTTTTTGATGATCTTTTGGATAGATGGAAGGAGGCTGAGGGTTTCTAGTCAGATCAGTCCTTTGTCAGTTTCCTAATGACCCTTTTTTCTCATTTACCCATGTGGTTATGCAGGCTCAGATATTTTTGACAGTTAATCACGCCCTCCACTAATCGTTTATTCTGTTGATGGGGTCGGATGTGACTGTTTTCTAATCGTTTTCTTAATTTTCCCTTTCAGTGGTTAATAGCCTTTGGGAGTTTGTCAGCTAGCCGTCAAAAATCTAGCTTTCGGTGGATAACAAAGTGTTGTCTTTCCGAGCAATAGAAGCTGAGTTTTGAGTGTGGTGGCTAGCACCATCAGCAAATCCTATGTAAGCAGAAGACTCCATTGACATCTGCCATAAGAAATGAAAGCTAATCAACAAACCTGATCACCATAAGAAAACCTAACTATGCAAAAAATTGTACAATAATATACAATAATCAGCCCTGGCTGAAGATCATGCATAGTATTTTTTAAGACAGAGCCCATTTCTAGGCTCTGCCAAGGCTGTCCCTTCATAATCCACCAGCTCATAGGCGCCCTTCTCTAACACATGTTTGACTATGTAAGGGCCATGCCACATGGGATTAAACTTCACTGCCCCCAAGGGTTCTTTATCTTGATCCCATAAAAGGACCAAATCACCTTCACTAAACCTCCTTGGACGGATAGATTTATCATATTGGACCTTAACGCGATGCTTATTTAATTCTAGAGCTACTGAGGCATCTTGATGCTGCTCATCAAGCTGATCTAAGTGGAACAAACATTCCTCCAATGCAAAAGTGTCTAGTAAAATATCTATAGCTAGCTTCAACGAAGGGATTTCGCATTTAACCGGCAAGACAGACTCCATCCCATGGACGAGCTGATATGGAGAGAAACTGGTGGAAGTCTTAACTGCCGCTCTATAGGCCCACAAAGCAGGATATAACATGATATGCCAATTCATATTTCTTTGCATGATGGTTTGTTGGAGAATGGACTTAGTGATTTATTCACTGCTTCAACCTGCCCATTCGCCCGGGGGTAATAAGAAGAGGAGTGCTCTTGCTTATACCCTAACTTCGAAGTCGACTCTTCCATCATTCTATTATAAAAGTTCCTACCATTGTTAGTGACAAGGTCTTTCAGAATGCCAAACCAAGTAATAATTTGGTTTAACACAAAATGCGTGGTTGTCTCACCATTGGATTTAATCAAGGGCATAGCCTCAGCCCATTTTGTGAAATAATAAACAGCCACTATGATCTGATGTTGCCCCCCAGTCAAATCTGGGTTGCAATCCATAAAGTCAAGCCCCCACTTGGTGAAGGGACCGGTGATGATAATCAGATGTAACGGTGCAGGATGTGAGCGCATATTGCTTACAAACACATGTCAAGGGTGACACTTCTTGACTAGATTGACACAATCTTTGAAGATTGACGACCAAAAATATCCTGCTCTCAAGATCTTTTGGGTTGTAGAAAGCCCAGATAAATGACCACCACATGCCCCTCCGTGGAAATCAGTCAGCACAACTTCAGCCTCATCATGGGTTAAACAACAACATAAAATGGAATCTACCCCACGGCGGTACAAAGTGTTATCCACTATAAGGTAGTTCTTAGATACATGACGTAATTGTCGTCGCTCATCCCATGAAAGGTGAGTAGGGACCTTCAACATTTGCAAATATATAATGATATCCCCATACCATGGGTCCAAAGTTGAGATAAGGAAAATATGCTGATCGACAAACATATCCTCATAAACCTCCTCCTCCTCCATACTTGGAAAATCAGAAATGAGCTCCGCAAAAATTAATGATTTCTTCAATTTTTCCGAAACAAATTCGAGATCAAATTCTTGCAAAATAACAATCCACTTATTATATTTTCCCCTGATCATCCTTCTAGTGAGGATGAACTAAAATGGATTGACATGAGCTACCACCAAGGTATGGTGAAGGAGAATGTAATGTCTCAATCTCTGAACCGCATGATCGGTGGCTAAGGCAAGTTTCTCCACATGAGAATAATGGATTTCTGCATCAATAAGGTTTCGGCTCAAATAATATATGACATGCTCGTGGAGCTCCTCATCTGCCTAAACAAAAACCATACCAATCGTCTCCATGGACGCAGCCACGTAAATAAAAAAATCACGGCTATAGTCGGGTGTATTAAGCATGGGGGTCGATGCTAAGGCTCGCTTAAGAGCATCAAAGGAATCCTGGGCTCGCTCATCCTAGTAAAAGGTAGTGTCCTTCTTTAAAAGATGCATAAAGGTTTTAGTCAAATTGGAAAAATTAACCACGAATCTTCACAAGAAATTTTCCATGCCTTGCAAACACTGAAGATGTCTAATATTGCACGTGGGAGACAATTGAAGTATTTCCTCAACCATTAAGGGATCAACTCTTATACCCTCCTTGGAAACAATGAACCCTAGAAAGTGACCAACCGTCATGCAAAAGATGCACTTATGAGGATTTAAACTAACCTGGTAATGGAGGCATATTTTGAATACTAATCCCAAATGGTATGGATGACGCACTCTCAGGCAAGAATGAGCAGCAAGATCATCCAAATACACTTCAATAATTGTTTTGGGATCAATAAAAATTAAGGTCATAGCCCACTGAAATGTGGCACCAGCATTTTTAAGACCGAAAGGAATCTTTAGATATGCAAACGTACCCCAAGGGAAAATAAATGTAGTTTTATGTTGATCCTCGAGTTTGATTTGAATCTAATTATATTCAGAAAAACCATCCATAAAGGAAAATACCTCGCTTCTCGCACACTCATCCAAAATCTGATCAATAAAGGGTGTGGGAAAATTATCCTTAGGACAAGCATGATTTAAATCATGGAAATCAGTGCATATACGGATCGCTCCCTACTTCTTATCAACTAGAAAGGGGTTGAAACCCACTCCATCAAGGGAATGGGATAGATAAAAATGGATTTTAACAGCTTCTCTATCTCAGCCTTAATAGCGGGTGCTTTTCTAGGATACATCGCACGTAAATGTTATCTAACGGGCTTTGCATTCGGATAGGTCTTAATTTCATGTTCGATAATACGAGGGTCGATACCTGACATTTCCTCGTATGACCAAGCAAAGATGTCACGAAACTCTTTAAACAGCTCGGTATACTCATTAATCTCATCAGGGGAATAATCCACTCCAATGTAGACGTTCTCAAATTTGCTAGGATTGTGAGAGATATTGATAGGAATAGTAGGTGATATATTTTCCATGTTCCCATCAGCCCTCTGACCAAGAAAGATCAATGGAACCACGGGACTACGAATCTTCTCGCTAAGAATCTCCCTAAAGTTCTCATGCTCCATACGGTCAAGCTCGGGAAGAAAATAGGATCTATGATGTAACTCTTCCCAAGGTGGCTCAACCCCAGACATGGCCTCAATAATGGCTTCATCTGATGGAAAAACNTTGAGAGGATTCAACTGCCCATGCAGGTAGCACATACAGGTCCTCCTCCTCCGTTCGGGAAGAGGAAGGACTAGGCTCTGCAACACAATCAATATTCACTCGATATGCTATCATTGCTACAGGAAACAACACATCCATTTTTATAGGTCCATTCGAAGGACTCGGTGAAGGAAGAATCCAAGGATCTTCCATATGGGTGGTGTGAAAAGACACTGAATTCAACGAAGATGAAGCACCACCGAAACTAGATCTGATCATAAGAACGAGCGCAGGACAACTAAAGGTCCACATAAGGGATGGATACATACCTACACCCACATTCCCAGCTGCCAGCTGAGAATGATCGATAATCGGGATAGAAGCTCCTGATGATGCACTAACACTCAGATTTTTGAATGATGTCTGATCAATCGTAACAATCTTCCCATTAAATGGAAAACATACTACTCAAAATAGAGAAGAGGTTACGACTTGCATACTATACATCCAATTTCATCCCAGTAAAGGATTGTAATCAAGGGGCGCATCAACCACCTTGACCTCGATCATGACAGTCTTCCATCCCAATTGGACCTTAAGAGAAGGAAGAATCCCATGTGACCGAAACGATCTACCATCAGAGGCAATCAACATGTTACCAGATTGAGACAACTCGGGAGAACCCAAACCCTTCCAGCACAACAAAGACATCACGAAAGCAGCAGCACCTTCGTCAATCATAGTGCGTTTGAAGGACATGTTAAGATGCTCTACATGAATCAAAAGAGACATGTAGTAAGGAAAGCAAGGATGTAGTCCCATGGTTTCAAATTTGATGACGGAAGAAGAGCTACCATCATTAATCCCAAGAGTAGAAAGAAAGGATTTCCTTTGTGGAGGAAAAATCTGAAGTACTTCAAGTGCGAACATCGCACAAGGATTTTGGCCCAAATCCTTGACAACGGAATAGTTTTGGGTGGCTCAGGCATTAGGATTGTTCCCTGAACGATTTAGGACTTCCTTAGGAATGTGAGGTGCAATTTCAGTTTTATCCATAGGGTTTTCAATACGCAAAGGGCTCTCAGGTGGAGCGGGTTCTTTTCCAAGGTCCGGTTGTGACGAACCATAGTCTTTTGCATGAGTCACAACCTTAGTAGCATGTACCATGTTGATGCAACCATGACCAGTATTGGATTCTGGCAGATTTTGATCTCCGCATGACGCACAATGAGGATCATTGGTCCTCAAGTTCATATTTTGATTATGGGGTAAAGGATTGGTCAGCAAAATAGGGCCCTGTGCTATGAACCTTGAGGAATATTCCATACGAGGGCACAAGTGAGTGAGGTGGTCATCCTTACACAATTTGCAAGGAAAATTAACCTTACATATAGACTTCTTGTCCCCCCTAGCATTACGGGAATTCTTGTCATTAAAATTGGCATTTTCATTCTTGTTCCCACCCTTATGATTATTTTTACCATTTTTCTTATTCCTTTCGGGTTGGTGGTTGCCCGTCTGGCCCGACGATTGCATAAAAAGTACACTCGCCGTTTGGGTGGGTTGAGATGAAGCCACAGTTTTTCTTGACACGGATTGATTAATAGACAATTGACTCACTTCTTTGACAACCAAATCCATAGGTTTGGTACTTGTACAACCCACAATGCCATTGGCATGTGGTCCAGACTTGATCTTGGGGTCGAAACTAGAACGCGGAGTGTTAGGTATGATCTCATACAAAAGTCTAGATTGAGCATAAATCAAATCCAACTCTTATGCCCTAAAGTTTGCTTGTTCCTTGTTTTGGACTCTGGATGTAGAAACATCCTTCATGATGTAAGGTAACAATGACTTGAGGAACCACTCAAGGAGAAATTCCAGTGGTATGAAAGCTTTAATCAACCTCTTCCATATACGCCACTCTTGGATATGATCTGAGATATGTGTGGCTTTGTCTTGTCTAAATGTGGACAAGATTTCTGTACCAACGTCGTAATTCACGGGTAGCTGAAAATTATTGAGGAAATTCATGGCAAGTTCATCGAACAAAATGAATGCCCCCCTTAGTAACTCTATATACCACTTTGTTGCAGGCTCGGTGAGGGTGCTTTGAAATATCCTTAAACAGATTGATTCGTTGTGTAAGGAATTAGAAGAGCACAAAAGGTGAAAAGTAGTGACATGTTCACTAGGATCTTCTCCTGCTTTGCCCTCAAACTTGGGAATGTCCAAGGGAAGCTTGTTAGGGACAGCCGACCAAGCCAGGTCATGAGATACTAGATCATTTGTAAGTCTTTATAAGTCAGGTAAGTTCAACATTGCGAGAAAAGGGAGCCTAGGTTGAGTCGATCTATGCCACGCTCCCTGATAATTCTGGCTCATATAAGGCTGATTACTGTAAATACCATGGCCTTGTCCGTAATATCCTCCTCCCATTTGACCCCTGTGGAAGCATTATGATGTGGTGTACCTTGACTAAGCGACGCTATGAAGCCATAATTAGATGAGTAAGCAGGTTGTTGATACCCATACCCATAGGGTTGATAGTTTTGTCCATACTACGGTCCATAAGTTTGTCAATGAGAAGCTCCATAAGGTGTCCCATGGGATGTCCCATGAGAAGCTCCATAGTTAGGGATATGTGGAACTCCTTGCGATGGACCATGAGACGATACAGAAAAAGGAATATGACCCCCCGAAACAAGAGGTACTTGACTTTGAGATACTACCATGCGAGCAGTCCCAGTATGAACATGGCTAGTAGCAACATTCTGTCCTGAAGGACCACGTGAATGAGTGGGAGGAAGGATTGTCAAAAATGCATTTGAAGGAGTAGGGTTTGAGGATGAAGGGACATGTGAAGGGATATAAGTGGTGTTCCCTATGGTCACTCATCTCAGTTCTAGTATCCATATATGACTACTAACATTAGGTTTAGGACAAACATGTGAGGTAGCTTCCACCACAGGGATGGAAGGTGCAATGTGACTAGTGTTCCCAAATCTCTCCGCATGGAAAGGAATAGGAGTGCCCCTAGGCATAGTGCTAGGTTCAATTTCTGACTTGGCGTGATGTGTTAGATCGTGTGTATGGATATCAGGTATGCCATAACAAATATAACTAGTGCTTGTGGGTTCATGATGAGTTTTGTCACCTGGTAACCAATACCGGTGACCTGTGAATGAGGGATCATAACCAGAATGTGAAGGTATATATGGTGATGGATCATATACAGAAGTAGAATATACATCCCCAACCTCGTAAGGTGGAGAAGACATCTAAGGAATCTCATCCTCATGATCTCCCATCGCATGTGAATCAATGTGAGAAGTAGTCCACCTAGACTGTATGTTTCTCTCTCCCAAAGGAGGAGGAGACATGGAAGGTAGAAGTACTGCTAAACGATGAGAATGGTGATGTTTCGTACTCGAATCCACAATAACTCAAAAAATGTAAAAGACTCTATCTAATTACACAAACCCTAGGCAAACTAGTTTGCACAGAGCATACACCTATATAATGTAAATCCAAATCACAAGGAAACAAGGGTAGGATATGTGAGCTCCCAAATGAAGCAGTTATGTGTCACCTAGGAGAGGCTTGAGACTCCCATACGCAACAAGTGGAGGTTTGTAACCAATTATAGTGGCCCTCAGCTTCAACGCATATAGCGACTGTGCTGTCTGACCCCTACCTCGCTAGGACACCTACGAAATCACCTCTGTGAAGTACCCCCTCAATAACCTAGGTAAGGAAACTAAGGTCACCTCAATATAATCAATGATCAGGCGGACATTCGCAGGCAGGATTGACCGTATGGGTAGGGTAGCAAAGCTCGAAACTCTCGAAAGAGCCCCTAGATACGAATACAATCCTAGAAATATCTCTAGTGATACTCAGTTATGACCAGGGGTCATCCCAATCAATAATCGCTCACATTTTCTCATGCTTAACTCCCTTGTAAGAGGAGGATCCTGAGAAACACTAATTATATAAAGGAATTTCACACTCTCACCTGGACAGACACATAAATGTTTTGTTTAGTGGTCTTGGAGAATTTACTCAAAATGAACTATTCCAAGACCCTAAAACCTAATCTTGTTGGTGCATCCTATAAAAGAAAAGAGTGTAATTCATTTGATTATGCATTGATTTTAATTGGCTTATTACTCAAAAAGGGTAAATGGTTGTGCAAATAATGATGTTATGATGCAACAAGAAGTAAAATGCACACCTAACAATCAATGCAAATGCACTGTGTCAAATGAAAAACAGGGTATGATACTACGTGAAATGCAAAATTTTCCTTCAAATGAAAATGCAATCATTCCTAAATGAAAACCTGACTAGTACTTTTCCAAGCAAACCTAATGCAAGTACCATGAAAAATGCAAAATGCAACAATGCATAATGATGCAAAAAGCAATTTTTTTTTGTATTTTTTGAATTAAAATGAGATAATAAAGAAAAAGAATGACTCTACCTCCCATAGACTCTGCAAGAACTATCGGATAGCACCCAAGCAAAGCACTAAGGTAAAAGAGACCTAATGCACTAATCCCAAAATAAAAAATAGAAAATGCAATAACAAGAACATTCTAAAAAAATTCAAACTAAAAAGCGTCTGTGGTCAGAAACAGAGGTGTATACAGACTCTAGAAGCATCCAAGAAGACTCAGCAATCATCCAAGCTCACCAAGCAACACTTAATCTTCCCCCAAAAGGAAAAAATCGGGGCATACATGACTGTGTGCAGCAAACCCACGTATATACATGGATATCCCAGTAAAAACCACATGTACACGCGACTGTGAAGACAAAACTCGCGTACAGGAAGAAAAAGAGATATAAAAGAAGGTAAACAGACAAGATGAGAAAAAATTTACTCCTATCAGACACTACCAGGCAAACATGCCCCCAAACTCGAGTCAGTAATAGAGAAATCAGAACAATTCAAGAACATTGAATGCTGATAAAACCCCTAAAGGAAATGACTACGAACTCCCCATTATGGTCTCCAATTATGTTACGGAGAAAAATTCCTATGGATTGGGGTACCACAACAGATAGAGTAAACACAGAAATTAATCCTTTCCCATGTGCAAGAGAAACCAAATATCTAACACTAAAGGATCTCGAAACATACCTTATTCCGGATGGTTGATGTAGATCCCCATTGAAATTTTCGACTCTCGCTTCTTTTAGCAATTTTCTCTCTCAACATTCAGCAAACAAGACAAGCATGCTATATAATGATGTTAGATCTACTCCATCATATATAATCAATAACATATAAGCATTTAAAATCATCCGTGGATTCAATATTCATTTAAATACACATTATTGGATAGGAAAAGATATATCTATTAATATAAATCAGAGATTACAATAGTGACAACCTCTGTCGTCATGTCTGCAAACCAGAGAAACTGAGTCCTCCACCTGGGCCTCCACCACTTCAATCCTCCATCTCTCGATATCAATCTCACAAGAAAAGGAAAGCTTGGTAAGAATAGAAAGTGCTCCAAGGGACAAAGGGATGCAGACTCAATTATAAGCTTCGACAACAATGGACTATAGTTTTCTTGCTCTTCAATTCCTCCCCCTTTCAATGTATCCAAAGGGTTCCTTATATAGTGCTTCAATGGGGTAATGGAAGGTCAAATCTGAGTGATCTCAAGGCATACAGAATGCCAAGAGACAAGTGACTTGGATCCACATCAAGGAAAACTCCAAAACTATTTGGCCTTTTGCACACATCCCGATGTACGCAGGTTTTAGGGTCATATCCACGTACATTTGCAAGAATAGGTTTAAAAGTCACGTACAGAAAATAATGCATGTTTTTAGAGATGATCTTGGAAACATCAAAGGTACAAAAATGGTCCATGGGGTCTAAAGAATCTATAGAGGGATAGGGAAGTCTATAAAGGTGTGATCCACCATGTGTGGTAAAATTAGTTGTAACACCTAGGGTTCCACAACTGCGGGGACTTTAACCCTTGAACAATAGGAGGGTTACCCACAATGACTTGACATGACTTGTTTACGTTATAGAAAATCTCGATCAAAACATCGGGGCATGACATGACTCAATTACATTATAAGCACTTCCCAAAATAAACATCGGGGTATAATATACAAGTGAATACATTCCAAAGTTACAATTACATCAACACTCCCTCTTAACTAGGAAGGTATTCTCTCGACACAATTTATCAGCACAAGTATTCTTCTCTATATTATCTAGATCATCATCGAGTTCTCGTCATCTTCAATTCATCTTCATCTTCAGGTCATCTTCATCTTCAAGTCATCTTTATCTGGATCTAGATCATCACTCGATCTAGATCATCATCACTGGATTTGGATGATCACTTGATCTAGACCATCTCTGCTGGATCAACATCACTGGATCTGGATCATCACTGGATCTGTATCATCATCATTGGATCTGGATCATCACTGGATCTGGATCATCACCACTAGATCTGGATCATCACTGGATCTGGATCATTACTGGTTCTATATCAAGATTCTCCTCGTCACAAAAATTTCTATAGAGCCAACCCTTTTTCATGCTAGTTGTAGTCCTAGCCTCCATGTAGGTCTTCTTTAGTGCTTTTATCTAACCCTAAGTCAGAATGGCCTGCCCAGCATTTACATCTGACCTTGACTCATAAAAAATGCATGCCCAACACTCACATCAAACCATGAGAGGAACACATCCACCATCATGTCAGAATGGCCCATCCCTCACATCTGACCATGGAAGGAACTTAATCCTCTCACCATGTCAAAATTTCCCAACCCTTATATCTGACCATGGAAGGAACTTAATACTCTCACCATGTTACAATGGCCCATCCCTTACATCTGACCATGGAAGGAGCTTAATCCTCTCACCATATCAGAATGGCCCAGCCCTTACATCTGACCATGGAAGGAACCTAATCCTCTCACCATGTCAAAATGGCTCAGCCCTTACATCTGACCATGGAAGGAACCTAATCCTGTCACCATCTTAGAATGGCCAAGCCCTTACATCTTACCATGGAAGGAACCTAATCCTCTCACCATGTCAAAATGGCTCTTAGTCCTAGACCGAGGGTTCCTGGTAACTGACCAGGTGCCTCCATTCGCCCAGAGAATGGTATCAGCCCGTATATATGATCAAGTGGGAACAAATCCCTCAATCACATAAAAATGGCCCTGCACTTATATCTGATCATGTGAGACTACATCCCACATTCATATCAGAATGGCCCTCAGTCCCAGACTAAGTATTCCTAGTAACTGACAAGGTACCTCCATTTAGAGAATGGAAATCAGTGCTTATATTTGATCATGTAGGAACCAATCCTACAGTCATATCAAAATGGCTCAGCGCTCATATCTGACATGGAAGGAACCAATCATCTCACCATGATAGAATGGCTCACGGACTCATCACTTCCCCTTGGAGGGAACCTCGATCTAGAGAACACCAAGCTTTTCCCTGAAGTACTCAAACTTCACTCTGGCCAATGGCTTCATCAACACATTAGCTATATGTTCGTCCATCACAACATACTGGAGCTTCACTGCTCCTCTTTGCACCATATCCCTGATATAGTGATACTTGATCTCGATATGCTTTGACTTGTCATGGAACACTGGGTTCTTCGACAACTTCACACAACTTTGGTTGTCGCAATATATACAAGTATCAACTAACTAGAGATCAAATAAATCAGATAGTAGCTTCCTCAGCCATACTTCCTCACAACTAGCTGAACAAGCTACAACACACTCTTCTTCCACTATACTCAATGCCACATAGGATTGCTTCCTACTAAACAAAGAGATCACACCTGATCCCATACTGAAGCAACACTCTGAAGTGTTCTTCCTATCGATGACACTGCCCAATCTAAATCAACATAACCTTCCAGGTTATTCTTCCGATTTGCCTCATACTTGATCCCATAATCAACTATACCCTTTAGGTACCTGGGAATATGCTTTGCAACAATCAAGTGAACATGTCTTGGATCTGTTAGGAACTGGCTCAAGATGTTCACAACAAAGAAAATATCTGGTCGTGTATTCGTCAGGTACATCAAGGACACAATCATCTGACGATACATCATAGCATCAACCGTCTCTGATGAAGCATCACTCAATAGCATCATGTTTGATGCCATAGGTGTGGTCATGGCCTTGCAGTCCATCATCCTAAACCTCTTCAGGATCTCTATTGCATACTTCCCTTGTCTGTGTAAGATTCGAGCCACATTCTGCCACACCTCCATGCCTCGAAAATAGTGCATCTAGACATAACAGGATCATCATTGGTCTTTCGCCTTCAACCTTGAAGCAAAGGTTGGAATCCACTTTACACTCAATAAATCCTAGAGTCATCAATAATCTATCCATCCTGTCATACCATGTCGAACCTTAGGATCTTCTACAGTCACTCCCTCTGAAGCATCATACTCCTTCTCTCTTCCGTACTCTATGCAATGAAACATTACGTACTGGAGTGACAAGTAGCTTCCTCTGCTACTAATATTCTATGTATCCATATAGGGTCATTGGATACCAAGATCCTCTATCTTTGAAAGTGTTCTTGCACCCATCTATTAGCTTTTAATCCTCTATAGGGTTTCATCTTCAACCTTGTAGCAAAGGTTAAGATCTTCATCAAGCTCCTCATGTATGTGTTATCCCATGGGTGTCTTCTAAGCTCGTACAAGGATTTATTTCATTTGCACACATGATTCTGCCTGTCATGTGAATTCATTTGCAATGGCTAAAAATGTCTCTTTGTAGTCTATTCCTTCTTTTCGTGAGAAGCCTTGTGCTAGGAATCTTTCTTTGTATCCCACGATGTTTCCATCTACTGCATGATAGAACTATGAACTTCCCTTCATGTATCGATACTGCATCCTAGACATCATTCTTCTTGAACTGGTCTTCCCTTTATTCTTGGTTACTTCTTCATGGATGGAAGGTTCTACATCAATGATGTTGCTGCATTCGTCATATTATTCTTCATCTTGAACTATCATCAATTGTTCTTCAAAACAAGTCTCCTCCTTCTTTGCTTGTAGGCGATTTTACGCGATCTTTCCTACAATTCAAATGCATTAGTTGTATGGTTAGAAACATTTCATGAGGCATATTCATAATGGAAAATTCTTATGCATAAATATATGATCATGTAACTATTTTAGCCAATACAACATTCATGCATATCTCACGGAAACTTTTCTAGATGCCTTCCATCTCCACTAGGACAACATTGAGATTGTGCACTAATCCAATATGTCAGCAAAGAGGTTTCATTCTAGATAAGTAACAACGGAGAGTTGTATAGCACCATGAGCTACTTACCCATTACATGCATATTAGTAGTATATTGTCATTAATGCAAGCATTCTATCATGTATAATACATCAACTGAATATAAACAAATGCATAACAAAAAGCAATATCATGAAATGACAATTGAATACTTGTCTTTATTTGTTTCGTTGGTAGAATCCTTCTTGAGCCTTCGTCTTCATCATATTCTTCATTCATAATAGCATAGTTTCTTATCCAAATGCTAAGATGGATAAGAGGTTCGTCAAGAGTTGATTTCTTCATATTCCTCATCGCTTGAGGGATCTTCTTTGGATGGTAAGAGCTTGATATTCAGTTTCTCCCATCTTCTCTTCTCTTATTATGAGTCGAGCTTCTTCTTCTTCCTAGAGTCTGCTAAAAGTAATCACTTCCTTCTGGCACACATTCCTCACATGAATGAATCCCAACATCCTGGGAGACCATTCAAGGTGGCTATCACCACTTCTACATTTTCCATTTCTTCTTCTACTGCTACAAGTTGTTCTTTGATTTGAGATACCCTCGTAAAGTATGACTGTATGGTCTCTGCATTCTGGATCTTCACATTCTTCAACTATTTCCTCAAAGTCATATTCTGATTTATGTTCTTCCCTTCAAATAGCTTGGTCAAGGAATCAAACATCTCTTTCGGTGTCTTTAGGGAAGACACTTGTGGTATAAGGTGATCCTTTATTGAATCAGTAATGATCTTATTGGCCTTGACCAAGTTCTTCTTGAGTAAGGCTTTAGCTTTATCTCCCTCTGGAATTGGAACCTCTCTACTTATGTAGGTGTCCAATTCATTTTATTCAGAGAGATCATATACTTCCATGCTTGGAAGTTTTCAAATTCACCAAGCTTATCATCAAGATGATGTGATAGATCACTTTGAAATGAGAACCTCAAATGAAAATAGCTAAGGATAACCCTCCTTATTGGATCTTTCGGAGTTGGCTAATCTAGGGTTTGTCAGAGAAACCCTAATTTTCAAAACTTGGAATATTTAAGATATGATTGGATAGAAAGATACATCTCTTCAATTTGAGCTGTCCAATGTACTCCTTTTCTGAAAACAGTGGAGGGAAACTCTCAGAACAGGAAGCCCTAGTTTAACAATTTCTTCTACAGGAAATATTGCTATTGTTTCTGTAGTATCTCCTAAATTGCTATTCCTCTGTGTCTAAAAATTAGCATGGAGGTAGCCTCACCTGTCCCTATTCCAACACCATAGGTTTCATCAGAATTGGTTTCACCAATTGGGAATTATGATCGTTTTCCCAAGGTGACCTGTTTCAGGACTGTTCAACATAGCGAAGTTGTATGGATTGCCACATGTCACTGCTTTCTCTTCTGGATCTGAAACTTGGACCACAAAAACTAAAGTCTGTGAAATTTCTAGAAAATTTTCAGAAACTTCATTTGGACCTTCCTATCCCGAGATATAGCAATTCTCCCAAGGTGTCTTGTTTGGGGATGAATCCTGGGAGAGGTTCAAACCCTAAGTTGGAGGGATCATATCCCCTCCAATACAGCAAATATGAGGATGAATTTTGGGCATAGTGTAAATTAGGATTTTGATATTTGGCCTGTGAAATTTTCAGCTCCTGATCCTTCTCCAATCTTGATATATAGTGAATGTAACAAAACTTATCATTTTTAGTATTTTAGGGTTTTTCTGGCTCGGGGTTAAACTAGGGTTTAACTTTTTTTGGAGTTTCACCGAACTAAAAATCTTGAACCAGGTCTCTAAAATTTAATTTTGATGAGGAGAGTAATCCTATGCTAGGCTCACTCAAAAATTCCTCTTCTATAAGAAGCCCTAATTTCCTACACCAAAAACGGAAAATGCTCAGAATTGAATTCTGCTTCGACAGAAAGATGTGCCCTTTAATGGAGAGTCAGCCTAGCATAATTTTGCTGATGGATTGTGGAGAGAGACCCAAAAAGTAAGAATCCATATCTTCTATAGCTACACAATGTCTTCTTCTCAAGTTAGCTCTGATACCATGTTAGATTTTTATCATTCAAGCTAGCATTATGTTCTTAGGATCTTTAACTGAGAGAATAACATGCACAACAATAAACACAAGAGACAAGAGACATGAAGAATTTTCATCAGGGAAACCATAAAGGAGAAAACCCTGTAACTTCCTCAGAGATAGAATCAACACCAAAAGTAAAACTCGAAAACATAAAGATGATCTCTCGTTAGCAGTAGTCTCTCTCTCTGATCCCAGCTCATTCTCTCTCACTCATGCGCTCTAGTGAGTGAGTGTGTGTGTAATAAATAGAGAGGCTCACTCTCTATTTATATTATTTCATTCACTTAATTTCCACTCCAACATGTTGGCCTCACTTGACAATTACTTACTAAAAACAACATCTCTAGGAGAGCCTAATAACCCTAGTGCCCCACAACTTGTGGGGATTTTTCCCCTTCGACCAATAAGGAGGGTTATCCTTAACACAATGGTGGGGACTATTAACCTGACTTACAATAACTCACCTAGGGTCGAATTCTCTAGGATAGTCTAATAAACCTAGGTCCCCACAACTGCGGGGAATTTAACCCTTGAATAATAGGAGGGCTACCCACAATGACTTGACATGACTTGTTTACATTATAGAAACTCCCAATTGGAATATCAGGGCATGACATGACTCAATTACATTACAAACACTTCCCAAAATAAACATCAGGGTACAGTATACAAGTGAATACATTACAAAGTTACAATTACATCAACAATCTGTCTTCCTCCGCAGGGACACCAAATGGTGTTGCAGCTCCTCCTATGTTTTCTCTTGTGGCAACTGATGCTGCTACTCCCGGAGTAACTGGGATCCTCTTGACAGATGATTCCTGATGGACAAATCCAGTAGAAGAATTGGTCCTATCAACCAGATCATCAATGAATGTCCTTCTTCCCAATGTTGGATTTCATCCATGACCTCGACCTCCTGCAAAGTTAGTATTCTAGGGAGTTCTAGGGGTTTCAAGAATATCACACTAAGTCCTTCTCGTATTCATACAACCCAAAACATGCGATTTTTTTTTTTTTAAACTGAAGAAAAATGGATGCATGCAACTACTATGGTGTCTAATAATTATCTTCCCCAATAATGGTGCCAAAATGTGGGACCACTATATGCTAGTTAATTAAAACATAACATGCAGAAGGATCAATATAAATTGTCAACCCAGGGAAGTATTTTATTTCAAAGATAATTTGCACTGTATATGCTTAAACACTAAGTAGTTGATACTTTGAATAAATTTCCCTACTAATCTGTTTAGTGAAACTCTTCCCATCATTAATCTAATCAGAATCATCTACCTCATAATTCAGAATTATAATGACCTTCCTACACTCCAATCCAAGGATGAATAGAACAAGAAATAACCATCTAGACTTACTTTTGCAGAAAGTTAAATCCTAATTTACCAAACTACATAAATATCCATCAAAACTAGTTACTTCAATCTTTAATTTAAGAATTGAAAATATAGGAATTGAACCAACAAGTATGACTACAATCTGACTAAATTACACAATCCAAGGAAGACAAGTAAATAGAAAGAAACTGGGGATGATCCTGACTGTTACAGCTACCATGCAATTGCATAAATGGTAATTAACCTACACAGCCGACTGTCACACCACACCGCTGCAGCTTACACGAAATGTAAATACAGATCATTCAAGGAAGCACACAATAATTTCATTATCGTTGCAGCTCCTGTAAAAGAATGTAATTACCACAACATTCACAACACACAATAGAATAAATTAAATGCCTAATTAACTTAGCAATCTCTACAGGAAGGTGGGCCCAGCCTTCGAACAGAGACGCAGGAAGCTAACACAAGTTAAAAACTGAGATCTAAAGAACCACACTCCTTGTATTAAACGGTAGGATGAAATAGTTGCTATCACAACTTATACAATAAGATTAATAATTTTCCAACCCCTGGCTTGGAATAGTTTCCAATATTTATACATTCACAATCGTAACTTCTACCCCCTGATATTGGACATCCATGAAGATCTCTGATCTTTAGGCTGCCCCATTTATGATAAATTGTTATAGATATGGGAAAGATAGAAGCAAAAAATACAGGAAGTTTGTTACTTGATCCAACAATGAGATAACAGGATCAATCTAGAAAAGGCTCCATCAATTGCAGCTACCCTCGAGTAGTGGCGTGTTGTCGCAACCGAGTTTGTTGCAGCCACCCTTGTACAGCTTGCATTGAATAGTAACCTTTGACTACATCCCTTGTCATAGATGGAATTGATGGCAATCAACTTAAAAAGAATGTCCATTCCTCTCTTGACTCATTTAGCCTGCTACAGCTATATCCCTTACATCTCGAACTATATTTATAAAATCACCATATGTTAGCATAATCCAATATATAGAGTCCTAATTACAACAATCATAAGTATTAATAAGATAAAAACAATAATTAACCATACATTTATGGATTAAGGGATCAAGTGAAGGAAAACATCTGTTTGGTGCAAATAATGGAGTAAGATAAGGAAAAAGGGGTCGGTAAATGTGGTAAAAAAGGGGTCATTTCTGGTCCCAACAATTATTGATGTACATGTTATTCTCTTAGATAAGATCCTAGATCATATTGATTAAATGATAAAAATATAACATGGAATTAGAGCTAACCTGAGAAGAAGACACTATGCAGCTGTAGAAGCTAGGGATTCTTAATTTTTCAGTCTCTCTCCAAATATCATCCACAAAAGGAGTCTAGGCTAACTGTCTATTGAAGGGCGCATCTTTCTGTCGAAGGAAAATTTGATTCCGGGAATTTTTCAGTTTTTGACCTGTCACTGCTGTGGGAAATTAGGGATTTTTGCAGAAGAAATTTTTTTGAGTGATCCCAGCATAGGATTTCTCTCCTCCTAAAAATAAAAATTTAGAGACCAAGACCAAAATTTTTGGTTGGGTAAAACTCTAGGAAAGTCAAACGCTAATTTGACCTCAGACCAAAAAACCCTAAAAGACTAAAACTAGTCATTTTGTTGCATTCGCTATATATCAAGATTGGTGATTTCTCAAGAGCCCAAATGTTTATAGGTCAAATATGAATTTTGGATGTACCCTGTGTAAAATTTTCAGCCTCATATTTTCTATATTCTGGGAGACATGATTCCTCCAAATCAAGGTTACAGCGTCTCCCTAGATTCATCCCTAAAAAAGACACCTAGGGAAATTTGTTATATCTCAGGATACGAAGGTCCAAATTCATTTTTTAAAACATGTTCCTGATAGGACACAGAATATAATTTATGTGTTAAATTTTTCAGACCCTGAAGGTGAAACAGTTACACTTGGAAGTCCATACAATTTCTCTATTCTAAACAGTCCTATAATAAGTCACCTTGGGAAAAATCTCATAAGTCCCAATTGGTGAAACCAAATATGCTCAAACCTGTGGTTTTGGAAAGAGGACATACAAGGATACCTCAGTACAAAGTTTCAGACACAAAGGAGATGTAAGTTCGAATATATTGCAGAAAAAATATTAGACAATTCTATAGAAAAATTGAAGAAAACTAGGGCATCAAATATTTTGCAGTTCTGAACATAGTTTTGGGAAAATGAGTATGCTACCTATCTTACCTTGAGGAGGTGCATATTTATATCCAATAATATCTGAAAAATTCCAAGTTTTGAAAATTAGGTTTTCTATGAAAATCCCTAGATCAGCCAGATCCAGAACCAAGATGGACACCTCAAATCGGTAAGATCTAATCTTTTGCTATTTACATTTGAGGTTCTCATTTCAAAATGACATATCATACAAGATTGATGAAAAGATTGGTGAAGATGACAACTTCCAATTATGCTATTATAGGACCTCCATGATCCTTGAATAAATTGACTTGGATCAGTTCTAAGATCCAAAGGGAGATTGGGCTAAGGCTAGAGCTAAGAGAATCATTGCGGATTCTATTAAAGATCATCTCTCATGTGTCATCCTTGAAGACACCAAAAGGAAGTGTTCAATGCTATGACAAAGAAATCAAAGAAGACTAAGATATTGTTATAACCACCTTGAATGGCCTCCAAGGATCATGGGATTCATTCATTCGAGGAATGTGTGCTAGAAGGAAGTGATTACTTTCAACAGACTCTGGGAAGAGTGCACACAAGAAGAAGCTCGAATCATAATAAGAGAAGAGAATATGGGAGAAACTGAAGATCAAGCACTCATGGTTCAAAGAAGATCCCTCAAGCAATGGGGAATATGAAGAACTCAATTCTTGAAGAACCTTTTATCCATCTTAGGATTTGGATAAGAAATTATCAATGAAGAAGATGATGAAGTTGAAGGCTCAAGAAGGAGTCTACCCATGAAATGAATAAAGATAAGTATTCAATTCTCATTTCATGATATTATTTGGTTATGCATTTGTTTATATTCAGTTGATGTGTTATGCATGATATAATTTTTTCATTAATGATAGTATACTACTAATATGCATGCGATGGGTAAGTAGCCCATGGTGCTATACAACTCTCCAGTGCTACTTATCTAGAATGAAACCTCTTGCTGACATATCGGATTAGTGCACAATCTCAATGATGTCATGGTAGAGATGGAAGGAATCTAGAAAGTTTCCATAAGATATGGATGCATGTTGTATTGGCTAAAATAGTTACACATGATTATATATTTATGCATAAATAACTTTCCATTATGAATATGCCTTATGAAATGTTCTTAACCATACAACTTGCTTCCGAGTTCGAGATGAAATACTTGAATATGATGCACTACTTTCTAGACATGGAGGTGTGGCAGAATGCAGATGGAATCTCCTGAGAAAAAGGGAAGTATGTAGTGGAGATCCTGAAGAGGTTCAAGATGAAGGAATGCGAGGCCATGGCCACACATATGGCATTGAACTTGAAGCTATTAAGTGGTGCTTCATCAGAGTTAGTTGATGCCACGATGTATCGTCAGATGATTGGGTCCTTGATGTACCTGATGAATACGAGACCAGATATTTGCTTTTCTATGAACACATTGTGCTAGTTCCTGACAAATTCGAGACATGTTCACGTGATGGTTGCAAAGTATGCAGTGAGGTACCTGAAGTGTGTGTATTTGAGTATGGGCTCAAGTATGATACAAATCAGAATATTAACCTGGACGGTTATGTGGATTGCAGGCAGTTCCATTGATAGGAAGAGCACTTTGAGGTGTTGCTTCAGTATGATATCAGGTGTGATCTATTGGTTTAGCAAGAAGGATTCATGCATGGCACTGAGAATAGCTGAGGCAAAATATGTTTCCACTTGCCAGACTATTTGGGAGGTAGTATGTTTCTTTTGAAAACTACTATTTGATTTGATTGATCTGACTTGCATTTTTGTATGATGCGGAGAGGAGCAGTGAAGCTCCACTATGTGATCCAGATCAAGATTTCTCGAAAGAAGGAGTTTTAGCATAGCCGATGAGATAGTTTGTCTGAGCATAAAATCCTAGCAAAGATCATATGTGGCTCAGATGTAAATAGTCCTATATGTTTTCCTCAGATGTAATCAGTAATGACAAAGCTCACAGGTTATCCTTGGACGTAATTAGCCCTGATGTAATTCCATGCTAGAAATGGCTAGAGTGAAGTTTGAGTACTTCCGCGAGAAGCTTGGTGTTCTCCAGATTGAGGTTCCTTCCAAGGGGAAGTGATGAGTCCATGAGCCTTTCTGACATGGTGGTATGATTGGTTCCTCCCATGGTGAGATATAAGTGATGTGCCTTTCTGACATGGTGGTAGGATTAGTTCCTCTCATGGTTAGACGTAAGTGCTGACTACTGCATCCAGCATGAAGAAGGGTTGGCTCTGTAGTGGAAATCCTTGCAGATGCAAGGTACTGGATCCAACATGAAAAAGGGCTGGCTATGTAGTGGAAATCTTTGCAGAGGCAAGGTACTACATCCAACATGAAAAAAGGTTGTCTCTGTAGTGGAAATACCTATAGAGGCAAGGTACTACGTCCAACATGAAAAAGGGATGGCTTTGTAGTGGAAATCCTTGTATAGGAAAGGTATTGCATCCAGCATGAAAAAGGGATGGATCTGTAGTGGAAATACTTGCACAGGCAAGGTGTTGCATCCAACATGAAAATGGGATGGATCTGTAGGGGAAATCCTTGCAGAAGCAAGGTGTTGCATCCAACATGAAAAATGGATGGCTCTATAGGGGAAATCCTTGCAGAGGCAAGGTGCTGCATCCAACATGAAAAAGGGCTAGTTCTATAGGATAATTCCTTGCAAGGGCAAGGAAATACATACAAAATGAAAAAGGGCTGGTTTTCTTGATGAAGACCTACATGGAGGCTAGGCCTACAACCATCATGAAAAAGGGTTGGCTCTGTAGAACTTCCTATGACAAGAAGAATTGAGAGATAACATCATTTGCTTGAGATAGAGGAAGAAGTGATGATCCATCTCTAATGATGATCTAGCTTTGATGAATGATCCAGTGATGAAGACTTGTGCTGATGAATTGTGTCAAGAGAATACCTTCCTAGTTAAGAAGGATTGTTGATGTATTTGTAACTTTGGAATGTACTCACTTGTATATTTTATATATTGTATTTATTTATACCCTGATGTTCCTATTGAGAGATTCATTAATATAATAAAGTCATTTAAATTCATGGAGGTTAACCCTCTGTTGTAAGTTGGGGCAATAGTTCCCACAGTTGAGCGGTACTAGGGTTATTAGACTCTCCTAGAGAATTCGGCCCTGGTGAGTGAGACTCTCTATTTGAAACACTCACTCACTCAACTGTAGTGCATGAGTGAGACAAGAGGATATCACACAAGTGAGAATGAGAACAGCCGTCGAAGATCATATTTGTGTTTTTGGGTTTTACTTTTGCTATTGGTGGTCATTCTATCTCTAAGGAAGTTGTGGGGTTTTCTCCTTTATGGTTTATTTGAGGAAAACTCTTTATGTCTCTTGTCTCTTTTTATTATTGCTTTGCATATTATTCTCTCAGATAAGATCCTATATCATATTTATTAAATGATAAAAAACCAACAGCAGTATCCACACTTGCTCATTTCACCTTTATTCTTCTTCTTCTGGAATTTCTTCTTGGAGCCTGAGGGCCCCTCTTGAAACTTTGACTTGTCTCTCTTTTGCTCAGGTGGCTTCTTGGTTTTCTTCTTTCCTTTTGAATCCACCATCAAATATCCAACAACCAAATCTTGGTCTTTAAATCCACCATCAAATATCCAACAACCAAATCTTGGTCTTTGGAAGGTTTGATGGTCCCCATTATTACCAATTTATCTTTCTCATCGGTGAGGGATTCCATGAACTCAGCAGGCTTCGGAATCTTCCATGCCCATGCTTCCCATTTGGTGACATGAAAGGTAGAAAAAAACACTGAATAGTCAGAAACAAGCTTCAAATTTATGGTCAAGACTATTTACTCATCCTTCTTTTCAATTCCACACTGTTTTAACTGCAGAACAAGGGACTTAAACTTGAAAAAGTAGAGTTGCAATGATTTGAAGCTATTGAGACTCAATGAGATCAGCTCATTCTTGAGTTTATTTCCTCTCATTTCCTTTGTCTTTCCAAAAATCTCTTCAATATTCTCCCAAACCTCATTTGGTGATGTCAATCCATCAATATGGAAGATGAGGTCTCTTGAAATACTCAAGCACAAAAGACCATAGACCTCATCGCTCCTATTGTGCCATTTATTTTTCTCTACAGCTACATTGGTATTTTCCTCAGTTTCCAAAATAACCCTATATATGCCTTTGGATTTCAACAAAATATCCATCTCATCTTTCCATTCGGATGAATTGAATAGAGTCAACATGATCCTTTGAGATTGGTCCACATCTTAGCAACTGTTCCCTTCAACCTGTAGAATGCGCTCCCAGTCAGTGATGTAGAACCTAAAATATCAATATTGAAGGATATAAATTGATATACAAAGGATTTTATACCATGTGGAAATTAATCCCAAGCTGTAGATCAATTACAGTCACAAAATTACTAGTCAAACATGCAAAATTCCACAAAAAGGAGACTGAATATGGAGCATAACACAATCCTGTAATGAATAAGTGTACATCATCCAACCTCATAAATTAATACACTTCCAAAATATATAATTACATCAGATATTATAAAGCATAAGGATGCTATTCGAATCGGACAAAAAGCAGGCTTACTAAACTAGTCAAAATCCCCCATAGGTGCATAAATCACTTTCCTAATCTATCAATATGCTCACAAAATGGATCAGTGAGTTTTAATAGATGATAAGTGAAGGAAATAGATCATATCCATGATTTTTTATGGAGAAAAATAATGAGGATGGTTCAGGCAAAGAACAAGACAGTTACTCCTAGACTAGCTTTTCCCTTTTGCCTTAAAACTGCTAAAAGCAAGGCAACTTTCAGAAAAAATAGAACTACACTTTTTATATTATAGAATTACTACATAGTTGTCAAAATATTTCCCAGGATGTTTCTAAAGCACTCCTTAAGCAATTTTTATCATTTGTTGACTTCTAGGTGCAATTGGATGCCAACTAGCATAGTAAGGAATCTATGAATCTAGGAATAAGACAAAAATGATTAATTAATGTCAAATATGGTTAACTATGGGTTTGATTATTCTAACATGGATTTCATATCATATCATTCTTGAATGAATGAATCTATTATTTACAAAGGTGATTACATCGATAAATGGATATGTCCAAAATGTGGGCATGATCAAAACCTGAAAAAGGAAGAAGGATAAAGCACATGGTCCTCTGATAATATATTTATACACATGCCTATAATCCTAAGGATTAAAAATATTTTTCATTTAAAAATAATTAGTCATGTTATAAGGATGGGATTCCTCACATATACGTCAGCAAGGATTTATGTGAATCCAAATGGATTCAATAGCCGCGAAACATATAGAGGAAATGTGAACTCATAAATCCAAGGATGAAATATGAATCCTTTTATTAAACATAGAAATGGATGGGGTTAATCCACTACAAAAAAAACTTGTGATTAGAGTCTGTTTTAGCTCCTTTTTAAGTTTCCACAATCACTTTTAGTGTATTTTTCATTATTTTTTGGGCAAAGTGGACGTTTTTCCATGGGATGGCACTTTTAATGGTGTTATTTTCATCCTATTTTGAAAGTAGATGATCTTTTGTATGCTAATTAGCTTCCCAATTAGTGTGCCAATTATCGTCCCAATTATCATCCTGATTAACATCCTAATTATCATCCCAATTAGCATCCCAACTAGTTTCCTAATTATCATCCCAATTATCCTCCCAATGAGTGTCCCAATTAGTGTCCCAATTAGCTTCCATAATAGCATGCTAGGTAACGCCAATAATAGCCTCCAAAATAACATCCATAGTAGCACCAAGCATAACATTATTTATACATCTAGGTATTGCATCATGAATTATGCCATGGAAAATGTCCGACATACTACCAAGTATAGAGCCAGGTATAAAGCCAAGAATTGCACATAGAAAACATCCAACATAGCGCCATGTATAGCACCAAAATTTTTGAAAGGAACTGCGCTAGAAATTGGTGGCTGTTTTGGGAGATATAACACCATGAATAATTTTTTATATCTAGGCCATGATTTTGGATTAATGTCTAGCCCCTAAGTTCATATAGTTTCATCTAGGTCTAATGGGTCATGGGTAGTGTGCCAAACAACCAAACTTGCCCTACATAGGAAATATTTAGCGTATGAGTGAAATATATGTCCATCATTTTGGGAATTAACATACCAATAATGGTTCTTGATTCCCATGCCATGGTCTAGGGATAAAAGGCAAGGCACTAGTCCATAACATATATTAACATGCTTCTCACGTTCCATGTTTCATTGCTAGGGGAATCACACATGCCCATAATGCATTATCTTTGGCCTCCAAGTTTGATATGGTGGTGATTTCAAAGTTTGAAAGACTTGATATGTTTCTTAGGGATAAGGGCATAGTTTGGTGCAAAAACATAGGTTCTAAGTTATATATCTCTTATCCTTACATGCCATGTGTGGGGCCTTAAGCCAAAAAATAGACCATGCATAAGCAATCTTTGGCATGTGAATAGGATGCGGTGTCACATTTGAAGTTTTAGTGCACCAAAGATGGTTCTCACGACTCAAGTTATGTTCCAAGGTGAATATCCAGATTTATACTCCATAACATGTGACTTTTAGGTTCTACATAGGCCATCCATGAGGCCTTAAACCATTTTTTCCCTATGAGAGGGATATGGTGGCCATTTTGAGGATTGTCAAACCATCGATGCTTCTTGGTCACTAATCCATGGTTTGATTCCTAAACCCATGATATTGGGATAGTTAGAACATTTGTCTATTGGGCTCATGTTCTTTGCATCGTAACCCACATCATTGCATAGGGCCTGCATAGCAAATCCTTAGCCTACATATGAGATATGGTCACTACATTGAAAGTATCATTCATCTCTTGAACTTTAAACCAAATTATGAGATGATAATATCATTAATACAAAAATAAGTTCACAAATATACACCAAAAACTATATTCATTATTAAAAAAATGTTTAAAAACATACTGCAAATATAATGTTTATAATGGTGGTATTTATGATATATGAGAAAATATGTGGTTATGTGATTGCAACACTCATTTACAAAATGCCATAACAACTACATTTGATACAAATTTCAAAACCCTAGTTCTTCACTAGTATGATAGTGTTAAGAAGAGTGTGCTATTTTCACATGAGGGACCTTCAAAGGGATCCTCCTAAGAAAGAGACATACCGCTAATTTTTTCTTTCATTGTATGTCAATGGGTATTGATAATTGAGAATCATGTAGGAGTTAAGGAAACTAGGTAATGAATAGGGTCTAGTGGTAGAGATGAGCAAAACAAATGAAGATAAAATATTAAGGCGTGTAATCTCCAATGGACCCACAATGTTAAATCATGTGAGAATTCAAAAGGGATGGGACTCCCAGTGGCTCCTAATTTGTAGGGATTGGTCTCAGAGGAACATAAACTGATGCATAAACATGAAATCAGTTGCAGTTAACCAGTATATGTATTCCCCACACTCTAGTGGTTGGTACTCATGGCACCAATATCCCAAGTGGACCCAATATTAATTAATGAATCCTAAGTTAGGAAAATATAATCTAATAGACTAAGTATGGAGAAGGGAGGATTAAAAATCCTAACACCCCCCTTAATCCTAACTTGGACAATTGTGGGCCCTGGAAACAAAGCCAAAAGTCACCCATTACAATATAAAAGCATCTAAAAAAATTTCTTAATAAACCGATGAAATAGGAGAAAACCTCATGGGTCACTAATCCATGGTTTGATTCCTAAACCCATGATATTGGGATAGTTAGAACATTTGTCTATTGGGCTCATGTTCTTTGCATCGTAACCCACATCATTGCAT